>JASKGO010007724.1:0-16699 GCA_030556065.1 Holobus sp. GC000080 | reverse complement strand
TTGCAGGAAATAAATGATCCCAAAGGTATTACGCGTTTAACAAACGTCAAGGGTGGCGCGCGGTTACAATTTCAACTACAGATTTTCCCTATAATCTCCGCGCGCGTTGGAAAACCCTTTAAACGCACACAAAACGAACAGATTTTCAAAAAAAAAAAAAAAAAAAAAGCAAAAGCGCCCGAGGTGGATTTCGCATGCGGAAATCAAGAAATGTAGGAATATAATCGCGCACATCGATATGAGAGACATCAGGGCAGTAATTTACTTACGGAACGACGGAAATCTCATGAATGATAATTGCACACTCGAAACGTACCTGCAACAAACGAGAACAAAAACTTATTAGATTTGAGTTTTACGCAATTGGCTACTTGCGTTTCACATAATTACGTTTCATATGGAAATGTCGGAAAATATTCAATGGCCTGAGGGATTACAGCCCGAATGCAACTCTGTACGCATTGTTGCAGAATTGAATCAGAATCTGTTCAGAGGACTTTTCGTTCTCTATTTGTGAATTAACAAAACAAAAATAAAAAAAGCAAAATGTAATAAACGCTCTTGATGGAACTCGAAATCGAATGGTAAACATGGCGTCGCGTCGAAAAAGTAACTCTAATAAAAGCGCGCAGCGAGACTAAACAGGCGAGGGAAATTAAAAGCTGGCCCCTGAATCGCGCGACCATTAAAACTGTTACGTTTTACGACTATAGTCGGTGTTGTTCCCCGTTGGAAACCAGTAATAACCCTTTTTCTCATTTACTTTTGTTTCGCTTAAATCATGCGCCAAAAATAATTAAATATAATGCCGATTCTTAAAGACTCCTTTGCTCAAAGTGCCAAAGTAAAGTAAAAAACCTCATCCACTTTCGTTCGTGTCGGTAAATGATAAGAGAATTATAATGGAAATTGACTGGCGTCATTTCTATCTAGGAAAGCCGTAGGGTTCGGAATCACATCGAGCCACTGGAAAGACAGTCTCGACCAATAGACATTCATTTCTTCATACATAAAAAAAGGAAAGTGCACGATATCAAGGTGCGGGGTTATAAAGTAACCCTCAATGTTGCGCATTCACCCTCCGTGTGTAGTGCGTAAAAAAATCGTAGCGAGGGAGGAAACTGAATCGCCTTCAGGCTGTAAAACCTTAGCTTAGATCAACTGGATCTTATCCGAAGATAAGAAGACGGATATTTTATTCATATAAACCATCCGGTATATGTCCAATAACAACCGAAATGGTAACGTTCTAAACAAGTGACATATACCTCATATTAGAGAATACTATTTTTTATCTTAAAAATACCCCGACAAGACGTGCAAGCACTCATAAGCGTCACACGAGTAATAAACAATTCAAAATGTTACTCTCGGTTCTCGCAGCTTTAGCACTCGTAGCTTTCAATTATATACTAAAGAATTCCAAAGGCCATAAATAAGGCACTTAAAGGTTAAAGCGACTAAAGTGCGCCGTTCCCAATCACTGGGCTCTTTCACGTCTCTTCGAGTGACAAAAGGCTCCAATGACAATATATGTACGAATGAAATCTGACCTCTGGACACCTAATATAACGAGCCAGAAAAGGAGATTTTATGTAGTCGCGAAATACGACGACCAGTCACTATAAATGCACGTCCGAAAAATAAAAACTCAAATTTCCTGGAATATATCAACGGGCAATAGCGGGTCTTCCTTTAATATGCATTACCTTTTGTTGCCTTTTTGCATCATTGGTTTTCACGTCAGAGCGTGTGCATGTGTGAGTGTGCATGTTTGAAAAAGGTGTGAAGCAATTAATCATTCTATAAGCAATTTGTTGATGCGTACGGGGATGCACTCGCGGTAATAAATAAATTGCATTGTAATGAAGGCGTGGAAAGCACCACTACATGCAGGCCAAACAAACGGCATCAAATAATGCGCTGATGGCGTGCATAGGTCAATTTGTGCGGAAGGCACTAGCCGGACACGAACCCATCGGAAATTTTATTAAAGAGCCAGCTTAACGCTCCAGCGAGTGCGAAAATTGGTGCTTTTTCAAAACACACATTTAACGAGGTGCTAGGTGCTTCAAACGAAACACGACGATGAAGTAATCTTACACGATTTGCCAGTCATTATTCTTGCGGAAAAACTAGAGGAAAGACTTATTGCTAACAAATGCGGTCTTTGTAGCTGGGAAAAGAATAAAGCATTAAAACGAAAAAGAATTCCTTCAATTAGAAGGTTAGCCTTCCGGAGAGCGTTAATTGAAAGCGAAACTAACGAGAGCCGCACTCGTAAACTATCCCAACTACTACGGAGACTACGGAGAAAAATCCGGAAGAATTTCAAAGAGCACAAAACTATTGTATACGAAGCACATACAGTCTGATTATGTGTTGCAGCGGCGGAAAATATGAAAAGTAGAAAAGCGACAGACGGAATATGTCACGAGTTACGCCGAGTAAGAGCGCGCCGTTGAGAATATCAATATGTTTGTGCGTCTTCTTCCCCGTCCGTACCTAGATGTTCCGAAGAGTAGAACGCTCACCTTGGTGCGGCTTGCATGTATGCAAGGGGCGCGGACGATTGGAGTCGCTCCAATATATTCCCGGAGCACGTGAAAATAGTACGGCGCGTCGAACGCATTCGTAATGGATGCACGTAACGTTCTCTTAATATACCAGGACCTAATATCCTGTGATCAGGATCGCGATGCACGCAGTCACGCGGCACGCATACACCCGCACGCCGTCCTTTTTCCGGACAATCTTCAGCGCTCGCACCATTAGAAAAGAGATTATTATTGCCTAAACCGGAAGATTAGCTGCTGATGCCAAAGGACCGCGCTTCGAGATTCGACTACACAATTACTCTTCTATTCTATAGTATATATCTTACAAAAGCTTTTTTCTCTTTCGTTTTTTTTTGATTCGTGGTGTGTGTGTAACTTACGAAATTAGTCCAACTAATCAATGTTGAAACGTGACCTTTTTTCTTAAGTTTAATCAAATATTCTTTTTTTACCAATTTTTTTTTTTTATAAAAAGTAACAAAAAATACAGACACATAATACATTTTGAATAAAAGATAAAAATGATGGGTATTATTGTCTTGGAGCGAATGAAAGACTAAATAAAAATATTAAAATGACAGTCAAAGAAGATAACAAACATATTCCTAATAATGACGACAGATACTGCTACTAGTAACAAAAAATAATGTCTTCATTATACAGAAAAAAAATCTTATTAAAAAAAAAAAGGTTTTTTAAAAAAGAAAAAAAATCTGAAAACCCCACTTAGAATAATCCGAAGCAACATTATCATTTAAAAGGGACCATTTAAATGTGCTGCTGCTGCTGGTGTTGCCGAGAGAAAACGCAAGAAGAGTGGTACTTCTAACCGGATTTCACCGAAAAATGACTTGATAATCATTAGGCTGGTTGCTAGGAGAAGCACCCCATTAGAAGACAGCGAGCTGCACAGACCGCCCGATCTTCATATAATATATTAAAACTTTGCTACAACCAATTTCCATTAGGAAAACCATCATCATCAACGGCGTCAGCAATGGCGCTGCGGCTGATTATAACGGCGGCGAAGGCGCAAAGCGCTGCGACATTAGGGGGTGTTGGAGAGAGAAAAAATGTGTTTATATAAATAAAGAGGCTTATGAGACGGAAGGGGCAAACGCGTTGCAATATGAAAAATCGCTAACGAAAGCAACACGAACTGTCAGCAGCAGTAGCAGCAGACATCGTCTGTTAAGGTTGACTGTTCGTTTATTCGGGGATGCCAGATGACTTAGTGCTTCGATGGGGGAGTGGAGCGTAACGAGCATCACAAGCACCGGCCAAATCTGGCCGGATTATACGGCGGCAATGGGAAAAATCCTTTTTTTAATTCTCCACCGAAGACTTTCGTTAGCGGCGGCGGTGCGTGAAAAAGCGCGACATTAAAATATATTTCTCAATATAAACTGCAGCAGGTTTCCAAGAGAAGATAAGAATAAACGGGAGAATATTTTATCCTGTTAAAATATACTATATCGCGAAGAGTAATGATGGCGGTGCATAAATTAAGTGCCGCGTTAATTAATCACAAAAGATGCTCTATTCCGCCGAGGACGACAATTTTCGGTGTCGGTAATTTATGGCTTTTATTAAAAAAGATACTGTTTAGTGCTTTATTTGCTTCAATATGCACATTCAAGCCGCTTATTTTCCATATAAGAGTACAAAGATTGAAAAAAAAAACAATAGCCAAAAAGACAAAGAGGAAAACCACACAAGTAAGGGAGAAAATGATGATTAATGCTTACGAGGAGTGCACACGCAGTCTTGGCGTAATGTGCATGCACGGGTTAATTTACAGTACGATCTGTACGGTCGGCTGTTATGTGAGAGGGCTCTCCTTCCACGGCACAAGTTTAAATAACCAATTTGCATTTATACGCCTACGCACGTGAACGCACCGACCGAAACTAAGCAAAGCTCCACGCACTAATTTACGCTTCAAATTGCACATATACGAGTGCTCATACAAATAGAAGAGGAAATCGGCCCTTTAGCTACTTTCGTCCATGTGGCTAATCAAGATATGACCCTTGACAAAATGGCAGGCCAAACACATAAAGCATTGCCTTAAATTATTATTACATAATGCGCGACGTTTTCGATAAGGACATTTTAAACAGTTAGCCGGTGCTGAACTGTGCTTTTATGGCGACGTTTAATGTAGTTTTTTTCGCTGCACCATATTTTTCCGAAAGTATCTCCTGTTGCCCGGTGCGCTCGCCCCCCAAAAACAAAACACCAGCAGTGAGTGATTTAGGAAGCAATAAAAGTAGCGAATTTTAGCGAAATTAACGAACGGCACTTTAACGTCGCTCTGATGCGAACACAGCACAGTTGTACAATACTATAACGGCAAATGCAGACGAATTCAATTTTGATATAGCACGCCCTTCGCCCTTTCCGAACGAAGCCAAATTTACGACGCGCAATATATTTGCCCCATATAGATGCGCGCCAAAGTAAATGTCAAAGTAAATCCTGCAGGATGAGCTTTAATTCGTTGATCAAAGTGTATTACGGATAATACCGGATGAGTCGAAAGTTGCAAATCGAAAAATTTAACTAAACTAAACGAAAAAAAAAAAGAAAGAAACGAAAAAAAAAAAGAAACAAACAAAAAAAACAACTGCCCTGAAAAACTGCACTTTGTGAAATATATCGGTCCTTAAGGCATGTGTGTCGTTAGAAACAGATGTCCAGGTTCGTCCGCCCTTATATCTTTCGCTTTCTATTTGAAAAAAAAAAAACGAGTCTTCTGTGAAAACCATATGGCCCCGCATTATATTATAATTCACTGGCGAAACGAAAACATCGAAGGGCACGTACGTAGTGATACCTTTAGGTATCAGGGCAGCACATGTGTAGGAGTTCAAATAGAAAACAAATGGGAATAATAAAAACTGTTTCGTCTAATTGAAACGTTTTTCCCTATATTTGATGCGAGACTATCAATTTTGTAGAATTATTTCGTCAAATTAGAAACGAACTGAGGTATATTCTTATGTATAGGTAAGAGATGCACGAGCACTTCATCCCCCAGTTGGAAATATGGAAAATCTTAAGGGAATACCGGAGTCGTTATGGCAACCAAGGGGTTGCAGATATCGGGGACGTCTGTAGGCGCGATGACGACAAACAGCCGCTTCATGCACAATCGCATTTCCGCACCCAATGTTCCAGCTTCTTTAAAGTATCCTACAGATACGCAGCAAAAACAATCAATTTTTTATCGATACAATTTTTTTCACTCATTTTTTTCAAACAGTTGGTAAGTATACCCGCAGACCTTTTTTTTATGTAAAAAAGGAGAACATTTTCTAATGAAAACGCAATTAAATGCTATTTGCCCGACGCCTTCGACATTATTTATTGTTTTTTTCTTCTTTGAATATTTCATTTTAATTGTTCGTTTTGGTAATTAGTTGATTTAAATATAAGACAATAAAATGGGAATTTACAATTTATTTGAAAAATTTGATATGAAGGCGCCGGGTAGCTATATCTTAAGTCTTATATTTTTTATTACAATTCAATTATTAGAACAAATTTTAATATAATTATCACTGATTTATAAATTTCTTAAGTTTACTTAATCTTATTAATTAATAATTAAATTACATTAAAATTCGTCCCCATAAACCATTTAAAAAATCGAAAGAAAGTTTTTAGTTCACAAAAACAAAACGGTGACCCGGCGCCTTCACATGAAATTTTTCCTAAAAATTACAATTTCACTTTTTATTTTGAAAAGATTTATTAATTAATAATAATAATTGAAGAAAATAATTAAGACTTATGTCACTTTATACAGAGTATAAAAGATTTTCAGTACCATTAGGCACTTTTGATTTCCATTTAATTAAAAAAGCACAAGTTGAAAAACTGGATTTTCTCTTTAAAATGGACAAAATTTAAATATGTTCACAGTTCACACCATAAATAATATCTGCACTTATCTTAATAAACGGCAAATTGTGTAAATTTGTCTTCGAACTTTCTATTTGACTAGGAATAATAACGACCCATAACAATACTTACTACTTAGTAAAACGATACGAGCAGTTTCAAGCTCAGCGATTTCTTACTAAAAGACTTAGCAAGTTCTTTCAAAGTATTTGGACCAAAACATAATAAGCCTTGATTAAATTTGCATATGAACAAACATATGCAAAACTGGAATCCACCACTGGA
This sequence comes from Holobus sp. GC000080, assembly GCA_030556065.1. Taxonomy (NCBI): domain Eukaryota; kingdom Metazoa; phylum Arthropoda; class Insecta; order Coleoptera; family Staphylinidae; genus Holobus; species Holobus sp. GC000080. The sequence goes on along the minus strand of JASKGO010007724.1, from coordinate 9,947 downwards.
GAAAGCGTCTTATGTGCTTGCACATTTTGAAACATAATTAGCATATTTAGGGTGCTACAAACTTAATTGGGACACTAAACGGTATCATAAGCAAATTAAGAATTCATTTCCCGAATTCAAAGAGCAACCTACCAACTTAGGCGAAACAAAGAAAACTTGCAGTGTAGGTTGAAATTATACATCTGAGTTGTTTTCATCAACTTTGAAGCCAATTTTCTCATGCAGCAGTCTCAATTGAGATGTAATAAAGGTACTTTTCGCTGCTAATGCAAACAGCTAAACGTGTGGGTGGCTGCGGATTATTAGAGGAATCATTAGGATCTCACATACAATGTATCTATCAGTGGTATAATGAAGTTTAATAATATGTGTATCCCACGTACAGATGCCAATACTTGCAATAAAATTAAACATTTTATAAGACGATTGAAAAGAAAAAAAAAAGGGAAAATCTACGATGTACAGTATAGCATAAGTGGATCGCTGCTTTCCTTAGATCTCATTATTGCCGATATTATATTTGCAGGTCTTATTGCCATAATAAAGTGCAATCGTAAATAATTCCACGGAAAATACTAATAAGCAAACAACGAGCTTCTTCTGCATACAACATATGCAGGTTGTTTCATTAAAATATATGCACAAAGTACAAGCGGCAGGAGAAAAATAAAATTAGACTTTATATAGACCAGTTTTACACCGGAGAGCACTTGTTTAAAGTCTACGTAGCATACGGTGGAATATTGAATGAACAAGTGTGAGAAACGCACTTGTCGCGAATAACAACATTTTATTAGCCCATCTATTTTTGCCAATACGCGCACTTATTTATGCGACACGAAAATATTGTGGCACTTTATGAACTAACATAATATCTTTTAAGTGCGAAGAAATCAACCTGCCCTTTAATAAAACACGAATTCTTTCAAGAACAAACTTGGTCGTTTATATTTTTACGAGTTTTTCATTATGATTATTGCGTATATAACTCTCAAAAATAATTTATTGGAAAAAATTGAATTAATCATATTTAATTGTAGTGAAAAATTAGGAATTGTATAAATGGAAAGAGTAAATTTAAAGAGTGGGCAGCACGAAGTTAGCAATCGTGACTGAATTTTCGTACTTGCAGATACACTTTTAAGATAAGTCTTTTCATAAATAACAAATCAGATATTATTATTAATAAATATGCTCATAAGTAATAGATCCGTTAGTGCTGTTGTTAATAACAACAAAAAAGTGGGTGTGTTATTACACCTAACTAAAAAGAAATTATCTGCGAAATAATGTTCAATTATTCCGCATAAAAATGCGCGCTGATAATTTCGAAAACAAATAGTGATTAGATACAAAATATATAATTAAAGAAAGTGAGGTGAAAATACGTGCATTTAACGAGCCAAGAATGGGCAATAAAATTTTTTCCAACAACGGCTTTCCTTCCCTTTTCCTATACTTACACAGTCGGTTCGTGTTGAAAGGTAAAGGAAAAATAATGACCTCAAAATTCCGAAGCTCTTCGCGAATATGAACCGTTTGCAATAAATAATATTAACAATAATTTATGTGCGTTAAGTTAACATAATTTGCCGGAAGATGCTATCGTTTAATATACCTCGTAGCAAACTAAGTATTTCTAGAGAGGATCGTTTGTCTGATTTTTACGACTGCAAATTCGAAAATTCCCGAAATATATTTATCAGAGGATTTACACACAAAGGATTGTCGAAAGACTAATGTTTCCTCAGAAACACTTACGAGCAAGAGTACGTGAGAAAACGCACCATGGAAACAATAATAATTTTATTATTGTGGCCGCTTATGCGCAGCAATCCTTCCCAGAATGCAAAAATCAATTTTCTTCTGATACAAAGTTTTGTTTGGCTTTATGTAGAATGATACAGAACTGCTTAGAAAAAAATCGTAAATTAAACAATTCGAAAAAGGAATGAAGACCTTCAACAAAATAACAGAAATATTTTTGATATTTAATTAAAATTAAATTAACATTTGATTCCAACATCACAAGTTCTCCCAAGAAAACTACATATAATTAAAATTGAACTTAAAAGACGTTTAGAAGCGATATACTAAAATTGTAAGCTTAATAAACATCTATAGTAGTTACTGGCATTAGTTAAGACTATACCATTAGAATTTTGTTGAGATTTAATCAGCTGCATCTACTTGGAAGTGACAGTCTAATTACAACACGCACGTCGTTACTTCAAAAGAATGTAACATTAACGCACGCCATTTAAAAAAAAAAGACCTCAAACATTCAGCCGTCACACAGGGACACAGATAGTCTGTAATTAACTGATAAAAAAATATATATAGTATACCGAGGAGCAATAAAAACTGTCGCTAAAAATTTCGTAATTATATGGCTTATTTGATGGTCCCTTTAATAAATATCCCTAATTAATTAGCCTAATAACATGTCGCTTTATGAGTTTTCTGGTAAACACTATAAAGTTGACATGTTATGTATTTCTATCCCGAAAGCTCTAAAGCTTTTCAACAGTTTCAAAATAGGCCCACAGTAAAACCTATAACGCGGACAAGCAATAAGGAAGTCGTGTTTCTAAACTTAAAGATCCTGAATCTAATACTGGAAGCTGTGGACTGAAGAAGCGGGACCGGGAAACATCTGGTTATAATAGTCATTCTTTTTTGGCCGGCAAAGGAAAGAAAAAAAATATATTTTTTGATGGGCACGCATAGAGAGAAAAGTTGGTCCCCTTTCCTGTGCGTGTGTGACGTGACGCAAATAAGCATTCACACAAGACAAATTTCCAAGCGAGAAAAAACAGAAATACCATATTCCAAAACGGCCTTAAAAAAACATAGCCTTTCTAAACATACAGGACGCAGGAAATAGACATCGATTTATTTCGGGGGTAATTTAATACCTCAGTGGTAATTAAAGACTTAAAATCTCCCAAAAATAACAAAACAAAAAGGAAATTCACATAGGATATAAATAAATAGTTTTGAAGTAGAAACAAAGCAACTTACGAGGTCGCCAATTTAATATCCAAGGACAATGTCGATCTACTTCTTTTGTTTTTTCGCCTGTATTTAATCACTTTTTGTTTCCAATTATTCAAATTACCACATTAACAATCGAAAACAAAAGAAAAACACTATTATCCTTCTTTTCTAAAAATCCATTCCTTCGTACAATTGCATTAGTACACTGATAAATCCAAACAGTTAAATGCGAAAACAGTAGTGGTAGCCAGCACAACACAACTCGTACAGAAAACAATCGCGAAAGACGCAAGTTACAAGAACCGGAGCGATAAGCACCTCCAACGCAAGCGGCAGTCGTCCACAAACTAAACTCCGGCCGGAGCAAAGCGGAGAGCCAGTGAGTGAACTCTCTCTGCTTCCAACATACACAGATACCAGACACACACAAAGAGCCACAGGACGTTCAGGCGCAACTAACACAACAAGAGAAAACCTGAAAAGCACGCTCTGAAACGCAGCTAAGAAGAATAGATAACTACGCGACCACACTTATAAGGGTCTACTACCTTTCCTCCTAGGTAAACGACGGAGAAAAAGAACGGCATGATTGACATCAACGTGAAGAAGAAGGAGAGCGGAGTGGCTATAGGCACAAAAAATGCCTGTATGTTTTCACTAATGCCAGCGAGAGGAAATGCCAGCCGGCGTATTAGTAGCCAGTATTCAACCCTGACAAGGTCGTTTTATGATTATTACTATGGACGGCCAAGTGGGCGACCGCAAAAACTATTTCTTCAACGGATTTTTTGTCTGCAATGACTTTTAAAAGCCCAGTATATTCAGTGGCAACAACTAATTTGCTTTTTCAAGCTTATATTTTCCATGTAAATTACACACAGATATGGATGAGTTGAAAGTATAAGGACGCAGGTCACAGGGGTGAAGGTTTGACCACAAAAAACAAAAAGGGAAAAGTAGAGCAAACACTTAAATATGTCGATTTACGGAAGACTCCTTAACTGCCCTTTCTTCTAACAATGCATTCTTCTTTACCTTTAAGCCATCCGAATATTGATAGACCCAAAAAAATACAGGGTGGTCGTTTTAAAGCTTTAAATCGCTTCTCTTTTTGAGACATTCAATTGTTTTAGTTTTGCTTTTTTTTTGTAAAAAAAAAAATGATAACTGATATTTAAGCACTACGCGTTTTTATACGAAAATAATTGCACTTTAAGCATAATTAATGAACAGAAAATGTACATATTTCAAGGGATGATTTCAATGAATCACCTTGTAGATACATTGAGTAGGTGGATGGTAATATGTGCGAACGATATTTAGCAGGAAGCTACTTTTGGGGGCAAGAGCAGCCCAAGCAGCACTTTAGATAGTAGCGCAAGCAGTACATAAAGTACAAATTGCAAAATTAAATTATCCCGTTTGGAAGTTAATGGAGCCGCAAGTTAAAACTGAAAATTGGTACCGGGTCGTCGTCGTCGCATATTTACGTCTCGCAAGAACTATGCGCTTGTATGTATGCAAATATAAAGCCATAATATACGTGTCTGTCGTCTCATTAACGATTACTAAATTATTTCGCGTATACCAGGCCCAACCCGCGCACGAAATAATATCCGAATCGAATCAACGGCCGAGCACTTTATATTAAACATGTTAATTACTTACTTTACCGTAAGCGCGCTCTCTTACTTTTTCCGCGAAATTTCTTTTAATTTCTTATTTTATACGCAAGTGCGCATTTTGCGCCGACACTCGTAACGTATATACTTTTATTGAGACACATCCATTTCCAATGTTAATTAATTGAAATGCCCTTTAAGTGGCTAGCCCCTATAAACATGTAGTTCGCGCTAACAGGCATAAATTTCAAATCGGGTTTATTGCGCCTATGTTGATACAATTATTGAGCATCAGCCTTCGAGACATAAACATCGTGGCACAATCAATCAATATAACTTCAATCAAGGCAGTTAATTTTCGAGAGAGGGCCAATTAGAGAGATGTTCGCCCAATGATTACCACTCAGCATTCGAATTACTATATAACCCACTCACACACAACGACAACGAAAATGTTTTCCATTAATAAAAAATCAATAAACAATTCGGAAATTATTTACACACGCTTCATATGGTGGAATAATAAAGGTATATTACAGAGTAAATTAATTAATTATGCCCGTAATTGCAGTCATTGTCCCAACCATACTGTATACACGCATAGATAATTACAATTATTAATGAGGCACGACATTATAATTAAATGGTAAATCAATATAGAGCAGATTTTCAATTGAATCGATATTGCTTTGATATTAGAGCCAGTGGCAAACTGATACGCAATTAACAAGTGCATATTAATTGGCAACGAAGCAACGAATTCTAAAGTCCATGCACAGAGAGCATCCTTAATTATTATTATTCGATGCAGTGCGCATACATTGAACTCATTAATTCTCTGCCCAACAGTGCATTGAGAAAGTACACTGGGAACAATTTTTTTCTGCATTTTTGTCCGTTTTGGACATACCAAGTGGTCTTGCAACAACGACAGCAAAAAAAAAAAAAACGAAAGTGGAACGGTCTTGTAGGTTAAAGTTATTATTTTACATTTACGTGGTGTCTTGAAATTGGAAAAACGTAATCAGCAACTGCAAAAATTAAAGTTGGAAATGATGCATAACTATATAGCCCTTTTTTGTGGAAACTGTAATTTTAAATTCACATCGAAAAAGTTGCGTTTCTTTACAACATGAATAATGTTCTCCTTTGTGTGTGTGTGTGCGTAAGAGGAAAACTTGGAATTTAAAATTAAAAATCCGAATCGAGATTAAGAGTTTGAAATTGCCGTAAAAGTTGCGTATTACGATCGACTTTACAGTTATTTGAGTTTCAGATCGAAGAAGCGAGGAATTCAAAATCGATTTGCCTGTTTGCCCACACAAATTTCTCGCTAAGTGTTTTTGTTTTTACACAGTGATACGTGTGCACTTCATATGTCCTGTTATATTTTATAGGTGCACATGAAAAAAGTAAAACGCAAAGTATATACATATATAACAGACATAAAGAGGTGATAACTGCGCGGAGTTTGCATTTAGAGGATAATTGCTAGGAATTGCTGAAGACGCACACTTTTACAACAACATCAATCATGTGAGCTGAAGCGAGATATACATCGTCTCCACCCGCTCCAAAAATAAATCAAAAACTCTTCGCAGGTAAACGTCCAGAATTGACATAGATTCAGAAGATATATTTCATAAACAAGAAGAAGAAATCTTAAATTTCGTACAATTCTCAAGTGAAAACATAAAAAAGTTAAATGCTCAGCGATTATTTTTTGGTGGTCTCCTCTGAATGTTTATTGTCGTCGTTGTTTTTGTCATTTTACAGTCGGAAAGATGACTGGAATTATCATCCATTGTTCCGAATCCTTCTTATTAGGTATTTATGTTGTTCATGCTGCAATAAATACCCTAAAAAGCGGCTTCCTACGAGCTTTCTTTTTCGGACTTGTATACTGTGCGTGGCACATGCACTTAGTGGACATTAAAATAAAAAGGAATTTAGTCTGATCACGTTCCGAATGTGGATACTTCCTGCCCCATTGTCAATACCCAAAGAACCAACTGTTAAAAGTACCCAGACGACCAGAAACAACTACACTACTTCAACAGTAAATCTTTCCATTTTAAATCAAAATACCCAGAATCGGAGAATTTTAAAGGCGTATCAGGGAAAATTAATAAAATATTTCCGAGAACATGCAGAAAGTACGCTGCAAACATTCTGGGATTTTATGTGTTTGCTCTGTTAAATAATGCACACGGTGGCGTTGTATTATGGCTTATGACTCCGTGGTGCACGTCTAAATGTTTCACAAAGACGGCTGAGACGCACAGTATAAGCACAAGCATTTACTGATTTTGTGCGTCAAGAAGTTATTACAACTGTTGGAAACAAGTGCAAGAACTCGCAGCGTTTATAAACTTGTCTGCTTAAACTTTTATTGCTGCTGCGTCTAAGAAGTGAATGAATTACGAGGAATTTTTATTGCGAATAAATCAAGCGATTTAATTATAGTCGGTATTTCATTCAGGTCTCCGACAAAAATTTCTAGATTGCGTGAATAAAAAATTCGCCGTGCTTTAATAACTTGCAAGTGAAAAAATAAAATGCCAAAAGAGGAGCGTTTAAAATTGAACGAATTGCTGAAATAATTTAATGTACGGAAGTTTCGTAATGAGCAACCTTGAAGTTTTTTTTAGCAGTTCTTGCAATTAAGCTATTAAAGTAATTTTTTCTTTAAATCTGCTTTACACGCACGTATATTTTGGTACGGCGAAACAAAACGAAAATATTCACTTGAGAATTTCTTTGTTATATTTTATATTTAATAAAAGTAAAAAAAATATTGGTTTTATTTAAAACCACTTAGTAATATCTTGCACGTTTTGCAAGTTGTTATAAGCAATAAAATTTAAACTTAATTAATAATTTTTAAAAACATTTTTATTATAAAATTTAAGTAAAAAAATGTTTAGTGCTCACTGAGGATTATAGAATCAAAAAAACAACTTTCAGAAACCGGAAGCTTACCTGAAACAAAATAAAACTAGAATTAGTACCCAAAAATAGTAAACATATTTTTGTACCAAAAACGTTTAAAAAATAGTTAATTATGTTTTCCTTATTTATTTTCTACGTATGTATACATCTATAGAAAATTTTGCGTGCGTCGGCTTATTAAATCGATAAATGGTTATTTAATGCAGCGTAGTGTATTATATAATAAAACCGGGTTACAATTACGGTTTATTCAGGGAATAATTTCCCTTGAGGGATGAGCCGCGTAATTTTATGGCATGGCGAAAGAGCGTAAAGGTGCTTTCGCTCCCGTCTGCTCCCTAATAGAGCATCATACAAGTAGGTTTTTCTCAGTGTATCTTTTCCTTCTTTCATGAAGGCGCAATACTAGCAAGCGAAAGAAGAAGAAAAACTTTGATTGATAGGATCAAGCAAACTCGATTACAAACGCGGCGTCCCCTAAATGTGCGCGCACAGAAAAACTTTTTCTTCTCATAATTTTCGATGCACAATTTTCCTTTCCTGCGCTTTACACATAAAGTTATCGCTAGATACATTTGTATACATATAATTTGAGCTTTGAAAGGAATCTGATTATTTTTTATGGTCCCTGCATGCAAATATTTCGTTGATAGAAAAATATCTCTTCGATGACAGTCGGAAGAATAATCGTAAAACCTACAACGATGAATTTATCAACATTACGGCCGTCATAAATAACTCATTTGTTCGATAAGTTTGGTCTTAAATTACACCTAGAACAACGAATTCCACTCTAATCGTATCTACACATGTAATTTGATTCTTGTTTTGTACATATTTTAATATAACAAAACTACTTAGATTGTTTTTTTTGTTCTGATACTAATTGAAGAAAGTAAAAAGCATTGAGCTCATAAAACAAAAGATAACCAAGTGAATTTTACACTTATTCAGGAAAAATAATTCCTTATCATAACTTTTATACTGAAATTTAATAGCTTTGACATCTTTTTTACAGGTTGGTGTTATTTTTTTTTTACATATTTTTGATGATTCAGATTTTCTAAAAGATGGGACGCCTCAGACAGTTCTATTTGTCAAACAGATATTTATCGGTCTAGTCTGAAAATTTTAAGTATTTTAATGATTATATCCAATTGGCAAAGACAAATAGCTAAGCGAAAGATGTGGAATTTAATTTAATAATGCTAAATAAATTTAAATAATGAGCATCAAATTACAAAAACAGGTCAAACTAATAAAAAAGTTGTTTCTTGTTTAAATTCTTCATTTGGATTGAAATAATTCAAACCGTTTTTAAATAAATAAAAAATTTCCTTTAATTAAAAAAATATATACAGGGTGTTTCACGAGAGCGGGAGGGCATCGATATATGGAGAACTATAAAAGCGAAATTAATTTTTTCTTTTCCAATCTTAATTTAAACAAATGCTTCATTCTCGGAAATTAATTTCGACTTCAAGTTATTTCCGGTTATACCGGAAGTCGCTACTGACTTCATTTTTATAAATGGAACACCCCAATTTTTAATTCATATTTTGATTCCTTAATAAAAATAAAGATGATTTTGTAAAAAAAAAAGTTTTTCTTATTAGGCTTACTTTTCAAGATAAAGCTGACTTCCGGTTATTTTTGTAAAAATTAATGTCTCACGAAAAAAATCATATCATTTGCAATTACAACAATAATTAAATAATTCCTTTTAATAATTATTATTGAAAAGTGTACGCATACATTAAGTTAAAAAAATATGTTTTTTGTGGTACAAGGTGTTTGAGAAAAATTCTGAAAAAACAACACTTTAAAATTAAAATTACTTCTTTTTTTCAAATGGAACTACCCAACTTTAACTTTATTTTATTATTTGACGTAAAAAATCCTAGATCCTATAAGAAAAGTTTTATTAGATAAGTCTACGATGAATACTTTTTGAGTTATTCCAAAGAAACGAAATCTTCATTAGTTAGTATTGCAAAAGGCGACGTCACCACTGCGTCATAGCAACGTACTCCTATAACAACACATGGAAATTTAGTTTTCTTGAAATAATTTAAGAAGTATTCATCGAATAATTATCAATAATAATTTTTCTTAAAAGTCTTTTTACGCTGAATAATAATACCGAATAAAAAATGTATAGTTACATTTGAAAAAATTAAGTTATTATGAATTTAAAATTATATTTTTTGAGATTTTTTTTCGAACACCCTGTACAATATGTGTTACAATAAATAACTGTTACTTATGCACTCATTTCTTGGTAATAATTCACAAAAAGAATCATTAAATTATCTTTTAAAATAAGAAAGTTCTGATTTTTTTACCGAGACACGAATTTTATCAAAAACAACC
>JASKGO010007723.1:0-27995 GCA_030556065.1 Holobus sp. GC000080 | reverse complement strand
TGTCATATTAAATGTAGTTAAATGTATGCCTTTGGTAGAGAGAAAAGTTTCCTCGAGAATTGTCAAGTGCTGTCAGATTCTGCGCAACTTTAGGCAATCTTTCGCCGCGCGTACTGTATGTATTTAATGATACTGGGCCAAGGGTCCAGTAACATAGGGCTATCGACACATTTAAAGTTTTTCGGCCATTAAAATAAAATTAAATGATATGGCATTTCAAATGTTTTTCGCAGATGTACGAATTTGCAGTTAATTAGTTCCACAAATTGTTTATACAAAAAAACATTTCAATAGTTCTCAATTTAGTAAAAGTAAGAATCAAATCTTGTCAATATTTGAACCGACTGAATTTAAACGAAACAAAATTTTAAATGTTTTCAAGTGAAAATTTGAAATTACCACTTACAGTATACCCCTTACTAAAGCAAAACTTCTTGAAAAGTCGTTGCAAAAATTGTAAGCAATTGTGCCGAGAAAAATATGTGTGCCGCCTAAATGCTAAGAAATGGTTACATAAAACTTTACTTTGCATTTCCATGTAAAATACTTCTGTTGCGAAATGGTCTATTTTTAAATTTCAGAAAAATTGTATCCATTTATGCATTTAAAATTTCCCTTTTCTTACCATAACTTTAAAATAAAAATGCCAGTTCAATGTGCAAAGCAAAAGGTCTTTAAAAAAAAAATCGAATAATCCAAAAAAAAATTGCTCAAGAAAAATTTGAAGTTAAAATGACAAAATTTGCTTAAAAATCTAATCTCTGTTTAAAAAGTTTAAAATCATTTACACGAAACTCGTATTTTGAGTTTCCAATGCTATTTTTAGCTAATCTATTAATAATAAACACGTACTATGCGACCGAAATAAATGAATACAAAAATCACGAAACAAAACTTGAATTTTCAATGTTTCGCATCTATCAAATATCGGAAAACGTTCTCACTGCAATTTGCAACAGAAGTGGGAAATTAAAAGGACTTGTTTTTGTGTTTTTGAGTGTTTTAGTTGTGGAGAGAGCCAACTGTAAAATGCAACTAAAACTAAATAATTGCAAGCAAGCACACATCAGAATTCTCAGCAACTATGCACACGCACCGAAGAATCAGCAGTATCAAATTCCAAGAATACACCTTTTGAACTAAAAACGAAACAACCGCGCGAAGAGACGTAACAACTATATAAAAAAAAAAAAATTGCCTGTACTCTTCGTTTTGCGCGTTTGACACTCGCATTTTGTTTTATGCAAATCAACCGTGAATATATTACAGCTGAACGACAATATTACCGGTGAACTAGATTTCGCTCAATAAATAATCATCGAACTTAATGCAAATCAATATATTTAAGCCGTTTGGACTTTTGGAATTTCTTTCGCGAAGCGCGAACACACATTTATTGGAAATATTTGCGTTGGCATGTATTATTACATCTTGTGTGTATTTACCATAACAATATTTTCAACTCTTGCAATATTTGACATGCTCTAGCCTTGGCATTATAGTTTTTTGCGAGTTCATTTTTTACAACCAAATAGAAATGTAAAAGAAAAAAAATTATCCGGCAATACATTTTTTTTCTAGGGTAATTAGAAAAACTAATAGACAAAAAAAACAACTCACTGAATGAACGGGCTCCTAAACAGCTGAAGACATCAATACCAACTGGATCAAAGTGTGCGTCGGTATGTAAAGGATTCACGCGTCTCTAAAAACAGGACGCACGCAGCAGTCCTGACAATTCCGCGTACAACAACGCCGGACACAAACAGCTGATTCGTATATTATGCGTCGAAGTTTAGAGCCAGGGGACCGACACAACGCACCCACACACAAACGGAAAACCAACTGATGCTGTTGATGCTGCTGCTAAGCAACGTACGCCCGTTGCGACCGGCACAGCGACTGCCCGTGAGACTCTGATGCCTCAGATGTCTGATTAATCTCGCGACGCACGCCGAACCACACGAACCAGGTTTACTATACCAACGCGTCCACACATAACGCTGCGAGACGAGCGAGCGAGAATACAACCACTACTAGTATACTCGATTCGATCTCTCTATACCAGTTGCTCCTTTTACCAGCGCACAATGGCAAGCGTTTGTAGTCCTTAGAGTTTGGTTGCTAAGCGACGTGAAGACGCAACTCGCAATAGAGCAGAATGGTGCTCTGTATATTATATATTCGCAGCGGCGTCCAATTTGTTCGCGGTGCACGCGACGTCGTCAATTCGTATTTATTTGTTCTTTCGGCAAATTGCGTATCGCGCATCCAAGGAAAAACACACGGACACCCAATGAAAATTGACGGGGGTAAATTACGTAAGTTTAGTTATACAGGTGTGTGCAACAAGTACCTACTTGTTGTCATCGCTCGGCTATTGCATTCATCAGTTGTTTTCTGCAGCATTCATATAGAGTCCTGTCTAACTTAATGATTCCATTGTCCTTGCGTAGTCGATTATTTTTAATGATTTTGCTAATAGCAATATCAAATTTATGACTAAATTTAAAAAGAAATTTGATCATATCAACTAAAACGGATCATATTTATTAAGCGTTAGTTAAAAGGCAAACTTCGCATCTGAAATTAAATCGATGCATGCTGAAGACTAGTTTAAAAAGTAGCCCCAAAACGATTGAATCGGACATCTAAATGATTTATTTGGGTTGGCAAATGAAGAATGACGAGTAAGTTGAATGAATTCCAAAATAACTACAACGACACGACAATTCATTTTTAGCAATCATAAAAAATCAGTTAATTCTTTCCTTATGTGAGACAGAAAATAATTATTGATTTCCGCTCAACAATTGGACTTAGAAATTTTATGGTATTCTTTTAACTTAGGAGTACATATGTATTTTTTAATTTTCTGCATCAAAAAGTCCCTCATCGAAATCTAGAATGTCTCGAATAGTGCGCAGTATTCTGTAGCTTAATTTACTAATTTGGGTCTCCTGCTACTAGATGTGGCGACTTGTATTTTTTATATAATTTTAATCCATTTCATTGAATATTAAAAAAATTTCAGGAAAATAAAATATAAGAAAAGAAAAAGAGCTGATTAATGACGGATTTAACTGAAACAACCCAAAAGAAGTTAACAAACGTGAAAAAAAAAAAAGAAATTCAATTAAACAATAATAAAATATTAAATTAATTTTAAATATTGTTAAAACTAACTATTTAAATAAAGAAACTTAAATAACTTCTAAACTTCTACAAATATTTGTTAATATTCTTAAATATTTAATTAATTAATGAAATGGATTGAAAATATATTTTTAAAAAATCCTAACAATTATAATATTTACTGAAATTATTAATAAATACTTAAAAATTAATAAAAAACAACAAAAATTAATACAAACTTTTAAAATAATTACTAAATAGCAATTAAAAATACAAAAAAAAAGTGATAAAAAAAAATAATAAAAATCAACCCTTACAGTGAAAACAAATACTGAAATGAAATGAAAACTATAAAAAAAAAAAAACAATACTAAAGTTACTAAAAATAATAAAAATCAACCCAAACTAATAAATTAATTACTGAAATGTAATGAAAAATATTTAAAAATAATAATAGTTAAAAAGTAATTAAAAATAATAAAAATCAATCAATCAACCCTAACTTAAAAAATAATTATTGAAATGAAATGAAAAATATAAAAAAAATATTTCAAGTTTTTAAAAATAATAAAAATCAGCCTTGACAGTGAAATTAATTACTGAAATGTAATGAAAAATAATTAAAAAAATAATAATTTAATTAAAAAGTTATTAAAAATTAACCCTAACTTAAAAAATAATTATTGGAACAAAAAAAAATATAAAAAAACTCATAAATTAATTGCTTGTTATTATTACTAAATAAAAAAAAATGCAATGATTAATATAAAATATTAAATCATGTATACAATTTGTTTGCATAGCGTAATTTGGGAAAAATAAAGACAGAAATGTATTCCATAACTTGGGGCATTTAATGGCAACTTTTATTTAAATAAAATAAAAAATTAAGTCAATCGATTATTATTGATAATATCTTCTACCGGGTGACAACGATTTTAGGGCATGTTTTTATTTACCAACCGACTTTTTTAAAAGTTAGTGGAATAAATTTCAATTTTGTAGCACTTTCCAACATAACCAACTTTTGATTTTTAAATGGCAACTACCTTTTTTCCCTTTTTTTAGATTCTATCGTAGGGTCAATTCTGAGCCTGCAATGTGGCTTTAAATGATTCCCAGCCACCGTTGATTAGGAGTATAAATTTCACCGTATCACAAATGTCAATTTTAAATGAGTTGTTAACGATGATATGATAACGAAATGGCTGTTGGGTCATAAACCATTGATACCCAATTTGTCATACCTTCACATTTCGAAAAAAAAAAACAAAAAAAAAACTGTTGTTGTAGTATAATAATTTGTATTATTGGTAACAAAAATATTAATTATACATATTAATATATAATATTTTCAATATTTTTTATAAATAATGTTCCATACATATTCTGATAACCAGATATTCTTTTACAATAGACAGCAATTACTTAGCTGAGGAGTAAGAGAGTGAGAGAAAAGGAACATTGAATATTATCATTAATTTTACATTAACAATAAAATATTTATTACGGGTGTACATGTTTTCACTTATACGTGTAGCAATCCTAACATTTTTCAAATATTTTCAAAAACGAAGAATTTGATTTGCCTATTACAGTCAATCAATAACCGCTGTTTTTCTTCATTTTGTTTAGTATTCACCAATCGTAGTAATAATTGTTAACATTAATTTAAAGACTATTATTACATATATTTTCTTCAACCTCTACTAAGATTACTTTTAAGTCCCATCGAAAGAACTGCCCTAGAGAGGACACTTACAAATTTATAGGTATAAAGTAAAGCGTTGCACATAAAATGACGTAAACGAGCGAATCGCTTTCCGCACAGAAGGAGCAACATCGATCTATCGCCTTTGTTTTTGTAACTTGCGTTACCCGTTACGTGATTTCAATTCCTTTGGAAAGGGATGGCAATTGCACAATTTCTCATGATTTCATCTTAAGTTATTAAATTTATATACGTATATGAAATTGTTATCCGACACCTTTCGACAATTGTTAGCAAAGGACAGAAAACTATTTGTTCGGAAATTGCTACACTATGAGAAAACATTAATATACCCACCCTTTGAATTTTTACAAACTTGGGCTATTTCTGCAGTAAGTTCTCTTAAATTTCGCGCCGTAATTTAAATATCGGTAATGTTCGGTCAAAAAGAAGTTCTAATCCGAATAAAATTGGAGTTTAAAATATGCCGGGAAATTTAAAATTTAAAAACAAGAACGATCCACAGTCGATAAAAATTCAAACAAGTGGTACAAGTTTCGCCATTGAATGCAAAGGTAAGAATGCACCTATCACAAAGATTCAGAAGATTATGTTTTAGATTTTTTCGTTTCAATGTTTATGTGTATGAATGTGTGTGTGTATGTTTGTGTTAATGTGATTTTCTTACAAGAATAAACTCTAATTATACTCATTTCAACAAAGCTCAAGTATAGTTTTCTCGCAAAAAATAAAATAACTAAACATGGGAATATTATTATCAATACTAAAATTGATAAAAACAAAAAAGAAACAACAAAAACAAATTCTCAAAATATCAAGCATAAAAGCTCTGCTAAACTTTACATTTTTATTTTTAATAACAACAATATCATTACGTATTCTTATAATAAAAAAAAAAATAGAAATTGAGCTAAATGTTATTTCATGCCCTTCAATTAACCAAATAAATGAAATGTCAACTTAGCAAAGCTCTTTGCACAATCAACAAAATTAATTTTTTTTAAACAAATAATAAGTCTTAAACTATACATTTTAAAAGAAACGCTTAAATAATGCACTGCTGCTAAATACAAAACACGTAATGAGTTTTGCGACCCTGCTACTACTGAATTCGTAATGGAGTAATACTGGCATGTAAACAAAAGTATTCGGAAAACAAAACTAATGAAAAAACAAAAACAAATGAAAAACAAGCTTTGTTCATCTAAAAAAAAAACAAAAACAAAAAAAAAACAGAAAATGCTATAAATTAATAATAAACAAAATATTAGTTCGGCCTCTTTTTGTAGTACTTATTCCGAGGCTTTCGATAAGATTTACTGGGCGTCGCTGCAGAAACGCTAGGTGCTGTCGCCGCACCGACAGGCGGAGGCGGCGGCGGCGGATTACCGAAATTGCTCCAGATAACCGGCGCGTAATACGGAATATTCGCGACTAGAGCGGTCGGTGGTCCTTGCGTGGGAGGCGGCGGCGGCAGATGCGACGGCAAGCCCATGTCGGGCGGATACAGGATACCGGTACTGCTGGCCGTCACGGCGCTCTGTTGCGAACACTTGGCCTGCGTTACGCGCGCCACTTGCGCCGCCGCCGAAATCGGAATGTTGCGATAGACGGTGGTGGTCAACTGGTCGACCATCTGCGTGGCGGCCGGCACCGACACAGCGGCCGGTTGAGGACCCGGCGCCGTAGCGTAATGGCCTAAGGCCTGCAATTGCGGCGGCAGCGGTGGCGGCGCCATCAATTGCGCCGCATTCGGAATGAACTGGGCCGCGAACGGATTCAGCGGCGTAGCGTATGCGGGCAGCGCGTACGGCGGACGGAAGGCACAGTGAGCTGCGGCGGCAGCGGCCGCTGCAGCGGCCACCGGTTGCAGATGGGCGGCAGCTTTCGGAAGCTGCGACGCCCGCTGTTTCATATGGGCGACACTTTGCGCTTGCAATTGCAGTTGTTGCTGCAGAGGCGGTTGTTGCGGATGCGGCGTGTAGTAGGCGGCCACCGTTGGTTTCTTGTTGCGCGGCTCGCAACTGTCCCGGACGCGGTGCAATTTTGTGTCGACTAGATTGCGCACGTTCATGTCCTTCTCGAAGTTTTTGTGCCGCTCGAGACTATTGCGTTTGCGTGATTTCGAGCTGACGCCCAAGTAGTACTCCGTCTCGTCGTCCGAGTAGTCCTCGAAGTCTTTCGGGACCTCCATGTCGTCCATCCAGGAAGCGTCGCTGCCTTTTTGCCTAAAATTTCCGCACTGTACGTGAAGGCTACCCCTTTTTCCCCACCACTAAGTGGTTTTAAAAAACTGCAGCTACTTGTTCATTGCAATTATGATGATTTTCTTTTCTCTAATTTTGCCACAAAGCCAAAAAAATAATTTTTATATTTAAAAAAGTAATTAATTATTATTAATAAAAAGATAACAAAAATTGATTTTTTTTTTAGTTTCCAAAGTCAACAAACTGAGGTTTCTTATTCTTATTAGGCGTCAAGTAAAAAAAAATAAAATAATCAAAAGTAAATAAAAAGTAATCTACAAATAAAAAGCAATCAATTATTAACAAGGAGATAAGGAAAATTGAAAATTTTGAGTTAACAAATTGCTTTAAAAGTCCAAAGAGTTTTTTTTTCTTTAAGTTTGTATCAGGTTCAAAAAAAGAAAAGTTTATGAAACTAAAGTAAAACAAAAAGCAGTAATTTCAATAAAAATTTTAAGTTGTTTTTTTTTTAAGTTAACAAATAATTTTTATTTTTATTTAGATAAGTGAAAAAATACGATTTTATGAAAATAAAAAGCAATTATTTCTGAACAAAGAAATAGTAACAATTTAACACTTTTAAGAAAAAAGCTCGTTAAAATAATGACTAACTTTAACTTCATGCCAATAAATCAAATAATTTTAAGAATGTAAAATAAAGTGACTCACAAAATAATCACCAATAAAAAATGAAACTTAACTCTCAAATAACAAAACCAGATTCACTCATCAAACTAATTACTAAATCAGTAATTTGATTTCAAAAACCCAACAAATTAAAAAAAAAACGTAAAAATCATCACAACTGCCATGATTAAAAAAAAAATCTAAATAAAATGTAGCAAAGCGAAACTGGCCCATTAAGCATTAATGAAACCCCAATTGCAAGCTACCCTACAGTGAATGATTAGCACCTAGACAAAGCAAAGAAATCAAAGCCAGGCTTTAAGCAACCAACAAAAACTGAAAGTATTCCTTACTTAAGTAACTCCTGCACGAAGACATAGTGCGAATGTTCTGTATTGGGTGCCGAATAAACGGGCATTCCCTTCGTTATACTTTGCGCACTAATGTCCTCCGTCGAATTGAACCTAATGGCATACAAAGGACTGGTTACCGGTCCGATCACTTCGAAAATGTAACCGAGCGGCCTTTTGCCCTTATCTAAGAACAGCAGGGTGTCGATATCGTAGGCTGGTTTATTAGGAATCGATTCGACCATCACTAAAAACCAAATTAAAAATAGACCAATTTTTCTTCTTAATTTATTTGAATTTATAGTTTTTAAGTTTAGTTACCTAGCTTATCAATAATAGAGGAAACAGTTCCAATTTGATCACATTCCTCAGACTTGACCTGAGCATTTGCAAGGGGCACAGGCGGCAAATCATTTATAGACAATTCACCAAGCTGTGCCAAAGTGTCCTGGAGCCACTCATGTTTCTTCGGAGGGTCTGGCTTACCTTCACTCAAAGTCTTACTAGGCCTTTAATTCAAACACTTTAAATACAGCAGCCAATCAACTGTTAACTTACATCTCAATAACGTCTGCATCATCGTTGAAACAATCAGAAATGGAGTCATCATCGGAACTACTGCTGCTGCTACTACTCTCCATTTCGTCAACATTCAAAACATTCTCCTCCTCCTGCTCAGACTCATCGCTACTACTGCTGTATACTAAGAGATTGTTCAGTGAACTGTTCGTTATGTTTAAGTCTTGTGCGTGCTTTTGATTATTGTCAGTGGCTGGTTTCTTGGCTGCATGCTGTTTTGTGTTGCCCATCGCATTGGCATCTTTGTCAAAGGACAAATTGGACATATTCTGCACAATTACGGTCTCTAGTTGCTGCGGCTTAACGCACTCGGTAACTACTGTGTGTTCTGGCACAGTGTTATCACTAACAGTGATTTCATCCAGATTATTGCTCATGATGTTATTTATTCTGCACTTTAGGGCAGGTTCAGTAACGCGCACTACAAATACTCGCAGCACTTTGCCGCTGCCTTCAAGCACAACTTCCACGCTTGGCTTTTCAACGTACTTTCTTTGCAACGGAGCTTTTCCTAAAAGATATTCGAAGAAAGCACATGTCTTGACGTCTTGCTGGTTCGTTTACGCGACAGCCATATTTGATTGCGAGCGGCCATATGAAAAACCCAAATTAGAACGGGACATACGTTGGGCTTAAGTGATATAGTCTATCGCCCTCTCTCTTTTTGAAGGGTTATTTAGAGAGAGTATAGCTATCTCTCTTTAACTACGGTACGTATGTCATAGCCTTATTAAGTAACATATTTCGTAACTCTCAAAAAGTTGCTGCTGGCGCCAACTATGATAGAAACTTTAAAGCTGAGGTCCTTAAAGGATCCTTGCAATTTTCATTATTTAAAAAAATGATTTTTGCTTATTTAATTAGTTTTTTTTTAGTTTTTTAATTTTTTTTTTAGTATACAGAATGCATAAAAATAATGACCTAAATTATTAAATTAAGATTTTCTGCTAAATATTTAAATTTAAATTTAAATTTAAATTTAAGTCAATTTTAAGCTAAATAAAACTTGATTGTTGTAAATAACAAAGTTTTGTCTATATTAAGTGGTTAAAAGTTTTATATCCTGTTGATATTAAAATACGTTTACGAATGGATTTGTTAATTGAAAATTAAGTGATGTAAAAGTTGCCTAAAGTGAAGTTAGATTAAGAAATTAATTATATTTTATAAAAATTATATTATCTTTATAAATAAATAATTATTTTTTATTTGCTAAAAAATTTGATTTGTTGAAAATTTAGAAGGTGACTTCGTAATAAATTTAAGCATTTATTAAATTTTAAAAATACATTTAAATGTGTATAGAAAAACGAAAAAAAAATATTTTTTTAATTAGAAAACTTACTGAAATTACATTAAATAATATCATCAAGTTATTGAAAATTTAGGGATTCATATTATAATATTATATGAATATATTTAAAAGATTTACTGACGATTTTAAAATAAACAGAAACCATAAAGTTTTTCAAATGGTGCCTAATTAAAAAAATAAAAACTAATAATAATAAGTTATTACCAAATAAAATTATTTAATTAAAAGGTAGGACTTGGAAGAAGAAGAAAGTATGGACTTATTTATAAAGAAATTAAAATCAAGTTAAAAAATAATTCATTTAAGATATTATTTATCTAAATGAATAATTAAAAAATTGATAATAGGTACTATTAAAAGTTAAAAGACTGATAAAATAACATATTTAAAATAGTAACTAATAATTTAATTTTAGGTTTATAACTCTAATTATAAAATAAAATTCTGGCAACTGCAATTCTTTTCAATAAAAAAAATGCAATTTTTATTTTTTAATTTATTCTTTTTTTATATAGCATTTCGATTAATAAGCTTTTTATTTATTAATTAAAAGCATTGCAAATTTCAGAAATTTATTTATAATTTTAGTTATAAGCTTTATATTAAATTTTTTGTCTTTATTTAAAATATGTTATTTAATCAATCCCTAAATATTAAAATTTTACGACTGATTTATATTTTTGCTTTCATAATTATTCCCAATGCCCCACTTACCTAAAATATTTTCAGCCTTTGAACACTTCCGGTTATACCGGAAGTTGATATCTACTTTGATATTTTAAATGGGACACCGCAATTTTTATATCATATTTAGAATCGCTTTTAAAAATAAAAACGATTTTGAAAAAAAAGTTATTTTCTATTGGGTCTACTTTTCAAGGTAATGCCAACTTCCGATTAACTTTGTAAAATTCAGTGTCTTAAAAAAATCGTATCTATTAAACTTTTTAAACTAACAACATCTATAGTTTCGGGGGAAAATATAAATTGGTAATGCCCTTTTTAAGTGACAAACGTTTTCTTGCTTTTAACAATAATCATTTCAATATTTCTTTTACAGATTGAATCAATAGCAGCAAACCATTGAATTCCCTCTTTGAGAATGAATTTGGTACGGTCTTGGGTTCCTGCTTTTCAAATGCCAAAGATTGGGACGATCAGCGAAAAAAACATAAATTTTGTTAACGAACCGTAATTATATGTAATGTATGCAGGATGGTGGTTTTCAAAGGTCTATTAACGATATCGAGAAAACCCAAAACTTTATTGATTTTATTTTTTATTCTATCACAGTTTAATAACAAATGTGAGGCACTTTTGAGGTAATTTTGAATTTGTTAGATTTTATATTTCCTAGATATGGTTAATCGACCTTTGAAAACAATCGTCCTGTAATGTGTATATATAATATATAAGTAAATAAAATTGAATGTGGATTATTATTTTTTAATTATTTAGAAGCAATCTAGAATTAACCTAGTGAAATCAATAATAGCAGACAGGGCCTCTCTTGGCATACCTAACCTGGTCCTAGTTAGTAATGTCTATTCGGGCGCTAGATTGGACAAGCATTAACAATTAGACGGGGGTTAGATAGATTTTCCAAGCCAGGCCCCTGTTGAAAATGGAGTAAAAATGGTAAAACTAGATAGGGCCCAGTCAGGGCCTAGACTTAATTTCCGGCCGGGAAATTGAAAAGTCACAATTACCTAAATCTTAACAACTCAAAAAACCCAAGAATTTGAAAATATTTTTACGAAAGTCTCCAATATTATCATCAGTGAAAAACTGCACGAAATTACTTGTAAACCGAATCCTTAGAAAAAAGTAAGCCCAAAGAAGAAAAAAAAAAAAAAAAAAAAAAGAAACCAGGCACACATCGTAACTCTTTACCGAACTTCGCGTGAAGAGCGAAAGAGACTTTCCGTTGACCCTAAACCTATGCTACAAAAGTTGTTTGCTCTCGGCGAGCGTGAGCCGTGGAGGAACCGAGAACCGAGGAGTGGTGCGATGTAGCGGCATCATCAGCAAGCAGCGGCCTAAGCAGAGGAGCAACCAGCAAGCAGCGCGCAGACCGATTCAAACGCTCCTCCTCGGTGGTCGCCGCTCCGACTCCGATACCTAGTTCTAGTGGTTCGCGATTTCCGCGTCGCCTTCTCCTTGGCACCCTCCGAAAGTTCTTTACTTCCTGGAGCGAAGCTCAAAGCATCCGATGGACCGTCGTCGCCACTTGTCGCCACGAGACATCTCCGGGGTGCCGGTGCAGCACTTTTGACTTGTCGGCGCGGCAAAGTTCGCGCGCGCGTTCGCTCTCGCACCTCTGCATCGGGGTAATTTTACGGTAATTGAAAATGTGGTGCGCGCTTATTACTCTTTGTCTATAGTGTAGGCAAGGCTAATTTATGCCCGGCCAATTCGATACGCATCTTGAATGAATGAATCTTAGTGCCCGACGTTTGGTCGCCATACAGAGAAAAGAAAATCCAAAGTGCGCCAACACTTTCCATTTCTTTTCAATATTATTTATTCATTATTAATATATCGCAACAATACTTATTAAAATATTAAGTGTCTATATTAAAGTGTTTACTAATTAAATATAGTTTAATTAGTTTAATTGATTGCTGTGCAGTGAATCTATTACTCAAATTCATGCGATGACAATCGAACAGTGCTACTCAGAATAAGAGAGAAGATGCCGGGACATCATCAGCTGTACCAGAACGGCGCTCATTACGTGCCCAACGGTCACGCAAAGACCGGGAACGGACACATCAAAAGTAAGACGCAAACACTCTATGAAACAATCTTTTTAAAGTCTCTATTAAATAAAAACAAAACAATCTTTTTAAGGTCTCTATAAAATAAAAGCAAAGCATTTTTTTAAAAGTTTTTATAAATAAAGCAAAACATTTTTTTAAAGTCTTTGTAAAATAAAGCAAGTAACAATATTTAACTTTTGTGCATTTAAAAAATATTATTTTTAAATATGACAGAAAACTTTGCAATTTTTGATATTACACTCTACAGGTTGATCCAAAAGTTAAAAATTTTAATAATTTCATAAATAATTTTTCAATCACTAATTAATCCGAAAATGCTCTAAATTTTAACAAAAATCCAAATTAAGTTTGACTTGAATGCAATGATAATCAAAATATCTGTTGCTATGGTTACCAAAGATATCATGGCTACGAAATATTTTATTGTCAAGGCCTTGTTGATATAAATTAGCCTTGCATTTTACTGAAAATGTTTTTAACGTTTATTTTGTTACGAAGCAGTCCATAGCAACAAATATTTTGATAATCAATGCATTATAAAGTCAAATTCTCCTTGGATTTTTCTTAAAAAAAACCATTTTAATAAAATCCAAGGCTAATTTGACTTGGTAACGCATTGATTATCAAAATAATCATTACTTTGGAATGTTTGGTAACTATCGTAACAAATATTTCTTTTATTATAGTGCAATTTCAAGTCAAATTAGCCTTGAATTTTGTCATCTAACGATTCATAGCAACGACTATTTCGATAATCAATGGATGGTATAATCAAATTAGTGTTGGATTTTGTTGAAAATGCTTTAAACTAAAGTTAATTTAGACTTGAATTTAGCTTAAATCATTTTCATCAAAACACAACTCTAATTTGACTTGACAAAACAATGATTAACAAAATTCGAAAATATTCGTTGCTATGGAATGTTTGATTACCATTGCAATGAATATTTTTTAATCAATGGTTTGTGAAGTCAAAAGATTATTGGATTTTTCCAAAAACGGATTTTTAATAAAATCCAAGACTAATTTGACTTGGTAACGCATCGAATTATCAAAATGATCATTACTACAGAATGTTTGGTAAAAATTGAAACACATTTTTTGATTATATTGCATTTTCAAGTCAAATTAGCCTAGAATTTTATTGAAAATTTTGTTATCACACCATCCATAGCAACGATTTATTTTGACAATCAATGCCTAGGCCCAAGTCAATTCAAATAGAATACCCATGGATTTTGTTGAAAATGCTTTAAACAAAAGTCAAGTAAGCCTTGAATTTTTGTTTACTGCATTTTCAACAAAATCCAAGGCTAATTTGACATGACAAAAAACAGTGATTAACAAAATTCCCAAATATTCGTTGCCATGAACTTTTTTTGATAACCACAGCAACGAATTTAGACAGCCAATTGAAGCTTTTAAAAGCTCTTTATTGCATTTTCGTGAATGCTCGTGAAATTAACACGGAACTTTCGGATTGCTCTGTATATGCTCAGCATATTCGATGACGATGATGATGATGATGATGATGATAATAGCAACGGTTGTGTGTGAGTGTAGAAAAAAGCGCACAAACACATTGAAAGAGCGAGGCTCAGAGTGAGCATCGGAGTCGCAATATATGTTCAAGGTTGAAAATTCCGCTTTTTAATGCTACCATTATTATTATGTAGACGGCGGCGGCTTTTTTGCACATTATATATTGTACCTCTATGTACGGATATAGGGTACCTATGGATATATGGTGTGTGTGTGTGTGTCTGTGTGTTGGTGTGTATTGTCGGCGATAATTTCGAAGATCCGCCAAATGAATTAATCATGCGCACTCTTTCAACTCATCCATCCATCCATCCAACCGTCGCCGTATCCGTACGATGGTACTACAATCATTTAAAACTATTTGTATTTGTATTTGTAATTTGTGTGCGAGATTGCACATTTGTACTGAAGACGTAAGAAGTGCATCGTTTATTTCGATTTGTTTGCATTAAAGTATATACTAATGGCTGATGCACCTTTCCCATTTGTTTAAATAACAATTTATTGGCTTTCGCAATATACTAGCTACTTGTAAATAACCATTAAATAATTCATTGTATGTTCTCTTGGTATATTACGCTGCAGTGGACATCATTTCTTTTTGTTTTCTTTCATTAAGTCGTAATAATTGCTTTTTATTTGCAATAATGCAATAATTTATTGCTTAGTTATTACTATGCTGTATTTTATTTTATTTTTTATTGTCTGAAGCAGAAAATTCATATTAAAAAAAAATATTTGATTTTAAATGTTTAATAAGTTAAAATACTGCAAGAAAAAAAGTACTTAAAACTGGAGAATTTTGTATTTTTTTTTACATTTTGCAATGGAACAATGCAATTTATTGCTTGTTACTATATCACCCTTGACTAATAAGTACCAAGTTCTTAGTCATTGATATCCCTATATTTTTAAGATATTTAGGTTTTAATTGTTTTTTTATTCTTTTTATACGTGCTTATTTTTTAAACAAAATAGCAATAGGAATTAAAAAAAATATATATAACAAAAACAGTTTATTTTTAAAGATTTGCTTCTCAAAAGCTTCGTTAGAAAAATATTGCAACGAGATGTTATTTTTACAGTAAATGATTTTTATAAAATACCGAAAGCTATAAAAATTTTATAATGGAGGAATAAAGATCCGTTTGTTGCATTAATTAGTTTTATAATTTTCATCATTATCATTATAGTAGACTAGCCTGAGTAATAAGCAAATGGCCAAATTTGTACTTTTTCATTTACTGCTACTGATGAATTATTTAATAACGACTAGACAACTTTTTATTTGCCGAAAACAAAAACAATTTTGCAATGAAATTGTTAATGTATTATGTACTGCTTGGTTATTATTATTTTTCATTATTTTTTGTATACTCTGTTTATTGTTTCAATTTCAACTGTTTTTAAAGGTTTAAATTTTTTAAAGTAATAATAATTTATAGTAATTTAAAAATGAATTAATTTCTTTTTATATATGTTTCCACATGAAAAATGCACATGCAAGATTTTATATTAAATTATATTAATAAAATACAGAAAGATATTAAAGATTACAACGAAGGCATAAAGCTCCGTTCGTTCCATTAATTAGCTTTATTATTTTCATTAAAGTGGACTAGATTTACTTAGTAAAAGTAAATGGCCAAATTGGCCACTTCTACTGTTTTATTATTTAATATCTCAACTTCGTTTTATTTGTTTAATTGGCAATTGTTAAAAAAAAATTGGCGATGTTAATATAATTTATTGCTTGATTTTTGATTTTTATAACTTTTGTAATATTCATTAGATATTCTCTTTTATTCTATTGGTTTTAAGAAGTTTTATTTTAATTTTTAAATGGAATAACGATTTATTGAAATTCAAAAATAAATTTATTTCTTATTTAATGTTTGCATATCGAAAATGTTGCAAGAATCATAATAAACAAGAAGAAATATTATATTAAATTATATTAATAAAACACTGAAAGATATACAATTTTATACCCATGGTATAAAGATCCATTCGTTGCAATAATTAGTTTTATTATTTTTTCTAAAGTAGAGTAAACTTAGTACAAGTAAATGACCAAATATGTGCTTTTTCTTTTACTGATACTGATTTACAATTTAATAACTACCCATTTCTTTTATGGATATAAAAAAAAAACTATTTTGCCATCAAAATAATGTTTAAATGGTAATTACTTTTTGATTTTACATACTTTGTTTCAAAAAATTGTAGCAATATAATTTATTATTAATGAGACATAGTAAATAATTTTAATAAAAGACAGAAAGCTAGAAAATCTTACAGTGGCGGCACAAAGATCCTTTCGTTACATTAATTAGCTTCATAAACAAATTTTGAACAAGTAAATGACCAAATGCGTACTTTTTCATTTACTGTTTCTGATTTATTATTTAAAATCTTCCCATTTCTTATATATAACCAAAATTGCAATAAATTTTAATTAATATTTGACGTATTTTTTGATTTTACATACTTTGTTTCAGAAAATTGTAACAATATAATTTATTATAAATAAGATATAGTAAATAATATTAATAAAAGACAGAAAGCTATAAAACTTTATAACGAAGGTATTAAGATCGGTTCGTTGCATAAATTATTAAATTGTTTTATTATTTTCATTAAAGTAGACTTCTTTAGGCAGGAATAAATGACAAAATTTGTACTTTTTCATTTACTGCTGCTGGTATATTGGTTTAGGCAAATAAATTAAGAAGTAAAAATAATGTTCAAATAATTACTTTCAGAATACTATTTGCAGAATTTATTTGCAGGTTTCAAAGAATTTTTTTTTTAAGAAATGACAATTTAAAATATAAAAAAAGAGTCATATGGCTTTAAATACTTATAAATAATAAAAATTGCAATAAAATTATTAATTAGACGTTAATTTCATTGCAAATTATTTTAATAAAGAAAAAAAAGCTATAAAATTTTACAATGGAGGTAAAGATCATCCGTTCGTGGCATTAATTAGTTTTATATCATTTTTAATATAATTTTAATTGAAGTAGACTAGATTTATTACAAATAAATGACCAAATTTGTACTTTTTCATTTACTGTTAGTTATTATTTCTTATTAATCTTCCAAAGTATAAAAAAATAATTTAAAATCCAAATGTCCTATATTAAAATTAAAAAAAAAAAATAACATAAAACATTGCAAAAATGCCTATTCCAAATGATGTTTTTTATTTAAAATATTTTTAAAATGACTTTGTTTTAAAGGTTGCAAACAATAGCAACATTTATAGCAGTTTTTTCCGCGAAAATGTTGCAATAATTAGTAAGATAACACATAATTTACATGAATACTTTTGAAATAAGTAATTTCAAGTTTCCAAGTCCACTTAAAGAAACCTTCAAAACAAAAACACATTATAAACACTGTGTTTTTTGGAAATTAAAAATTTAAATTTATAAATAAATCATCGAATAAATAAACAAAAAAAGCAGTCACATAATTTTTAATTAATAAAATTTAATAAATTTCAAATAATTCATCGTGTCAACTAACGCGAAAACCAGGAAATTCCAAAAGCAAAAAGCCGAAAAAGAACAGTTTGAACCATTCATTCAAACAACGATTTATCCCACAAAAGAAGCACAACTAACTGTTTTTCCAATATATTCTCAAAGAAGTGCTCATAAGCAAGCGCATCATCAACAGAAGAACCAGAGAACCAACAAAGTACCAAAAGACAGTTGCTTGATTAACTTATTAATTTCCATCAGTGAAAAAAGCCGATGGCATGCAACGGAAAAACGAACCGACAAAAATAACCGTATAATCAAAATCCTTTTGAAAAACTGCATTTCAAAGTAAAATTAAATTATTTAATAAGCGCACCCATCAATTAAAATTTAAAATTATACATAAAATGTACTATATGTTGTAAATAAAAATTAAAATGTATATAATATACATTTCCCAGCAGCAAACCAAGAAACATTTGCATAGTAAAAACAACATTTAAACTGTACATTATTGTAATTAAATACTCCTAATAAATAAATACTATTAATAAAATTAATTACTATACTGCATATTATCAAATACACTCTCTTTTAAATAATTTATATGTGTAAGTTCCCACACCGAGGAAACAAAAACAAAATCCCATTTATAAAAGACGAATACGAAAAACGGGACCAAATGTATAGTTAAAAAAAGAAACAGAAAACAAAAAAAGATACAGAAAATTATAAATTTCGTGTAATATGTCTGTGTCGGTGCCGAATTCCGACTGTTAAAAAATACTAGTCTTCTTTTTAATTAGCTTTCAGTGCTTCAATATGTACTCGTGTTTGAGTGTGTGTGTGTGTGTGTGTGTGTGTGTGTTCTGCAGTTAACAATATACAAACACATAGAGACACCGTTTGATACCGTTGCTTCTTTCTCCTAGTTATTATTATTATTATTACAAAATCCGTACAATGTCTCGGGTTGCACACACACTATACGCAGAAAAGCAAAAGAAAGAAGGAAACTTAGCCGTTGTGTTGCTGAAAATATACAGGGTATTGTTTTTTTTTACATTTTGTTAATCGGAAATTAGCATTAGCAATCTATAGAATGGAAACGGAAAGTGTTTTTTTACTAAACAATTTTTAAATTATATATATTTTTTTTATGATAGATGCTTTGGAAGCAGTTCAAATTAATTTTGGAATATTCAAGTAAAATTAAAAATTACTCTATCGTTTTCTAGAGGTTCCCATTTTTTAAACCAATGATCATTGCCTTTGAATTAATTTGAATTTGAATACAATTGAAATAAAAAAAAAATTAGGTTTAAAATTTCATAATTATTAAATTAATTAAAGCAAAATTCTGTAATGGAAGTAAAGATCTCTTCGTCACATTAATAAATTTTATATTATTTTTCTTAAAGAAGATTATATTTAGTACAAGTAATTAATAAGCAAAAAGAAGAAAATAATGTTTTAATAATTTACTTTTTGATTAATGCTTAGAGATTTTTAGAGTTCGCTTTGTTGCAAAGAAAAATTAAAAATTTCTTCTTTTTCTATTGCTTTGTCAAAAAATCACATTTCTCTTAAGTTAAGCCGATTTACGGCCCTCTAGAGCCATTATTAAAATTAAATTTTTGGTATTAAAAACTAAAATTAATGAAAAATGTTAAATTTGTGCAAATAATACAAAAAAAAACTAAATTAACTAAAAATGATGATTTTACACTAATAATAACCAAATTAATCCAAAAAAGTTACAATAACTACAAGAAGCCATTTAAAAATCAAAAGTTTGCTTCATTTTCGGTTACCTAAACCGAAAAAGGTATAACTTGAAATTTATGGCAATCAACCCAAAATGTTGTCTTAATAAATGAGAATATTTTTATAAAAATAAAATATAATAAAACTATAAATTTATAATTTTTTTATTCATAATTTAATGTTTATTTCTTAAAACAAAATGAAAATACTGTAAGAAATACTTCCTCCATCCTAAATTATGGTATACATTTCTTTAAAAATCTTTTATTAATGAAGATATAATAAACTTAACGGGTTTTAATCATTCCATCTTGGAAAACAATGCTATATCTAATATTTAATGGGTAGTCTATGCTCAAAACAAATTTTTAAAGTTAGTCATGATTAGCAAAAAAAGAGCAAAAAACATTAAATCAAAATCGCCCCCGTTAAGAAAAAAAAAATATGAGTTACAATAAATCAAAATAGTGGTGGAAAGAGAAGAGAACAGAAAAACTAAGAAACTGATTTGTGACAAACTGAAAGAATTTTTTCAGTTCTTTCTTTAGCATAAAATAGGGAAAAGACTAAGCCGCGGTGCAAATTAATTAACATTAATTAACGGAGCTGCAACAAAATTCGTATTTTATGTAAATTTTGTATTTGTAAAATGGTAATATAAAAAATATGAAATTCTTGAAGAAAATTTTAAATTATATTTAAATTGTGACAAGTTTCAATCAAATTAATTGAAGTAATATATCTATTTTATTTTTTTTTATTTTAGCGCAGAGGTATTATAACTTTATAATTATCACATAATTTAATATTTTTTTTCATAAACAGAATGAATTATTTCTATAAGAAATAATTTATATTTATATTTTAATATTGTCTAGTTAAATTTTCATTAAAAATAAAACAAATAAAAAATGAGGAAAACTTGGAAAACAGAAAAAGAACATCTTGTATAGGAAGGAACATTAGAGAAGAGAGGCGAAAGTACAGTTAGCGTGTGTATAGCGCATTCGAATACACACACACATACACTAAGAGGTTTTTTGTGTTGCACTTTATTAACTGCACTTTCCGTCATTTGCATTTTCGATAATGCGCGCTTCTCGGACATCGGCAGCAACGGCAACAGCAGCAGGAGCAACAGCAGCAGCACCAGAAGAAAAACGAACGAACGAACGACCGAGCCAGCGAGCAAGCAAAACTGCTGCTGTTGCTGCGGCGAATAATATAATAATCGGCGCGCAATTTTCTAGTTTACTTATAGGAAAATAAGAGTTATATAGATTTAATCTGTCGGCCGCATATAAAAAGGTGGATGAACTTGTTGTTAACCGTAAGAAGTGCGTTGTTTATGCTGCCGAGTGCAACATTCATTCAATCGGATCGTGATTAGTGCACTTCTTTTTCTTCTTCTTCTTCGTCTTCTTCTTCTTCTTCTTCTTCTTCTTCTTCTTCTTCTTCTTCTTGTACTTATACTTACTCTATTCAGTTTATCTATCTATAGCTATACAGTTTCGCCATTCCACACTCTGCATACAGTGCCGATGCAACTTACCTGTTGCACTGCATTGATTTTTAATTATACAGGGTGTTTTAATGATTTTAAAGAAGGGTTGCATCCCTAGCAAACCAGTCAATTTTTCAAAAAGAGGGGGACTAATTTTTACGGTAAATTTGAGATCATATTTTCACCCCTGCGAGCTGAGCTACAGCAACCTTTGAAATTGAAATGTTTTTTTCTTGTAATTAAGTTTACGGTGGTTATGTGAGATAGATCGCTTTAAATGAGTTTTATTGTTAAATAAGAAAATGTAATTAGTTTTTAAATTTGTTGCTTTGTTTTCTAAATATTTAATTAATTGATCACAATGCATATAGGGTGGCAATTTTATCATTTTATCACTGTATGAGTAACATCTACAGTTTTAAAGATAGAGATTCAGTTAAATGGGAAAACATTGGCGAGAAGTTGGCCACACTTTATCAAAAACATTAAAATTGTCATAACTACATAGATTAATTGTGCATAGATTTTTATGATTTATTCGTTTTTGTCAAGTTTATGAATCAATTTGGAAATTTGGTAGTATTTGCCGCCCCCCGAGAGAAGATATGCCTGTTGTTGAGTTGTTTTACAACCAAATTCTAATTTTATATTATGAATTTGATTTAAAAAAAAAATATAATATAAAAAATATAAAATTTGTAAGAACATTTTAAATTATTTATAAATTTCAAGGCAATTTATTGAAGCAATTAGTATTTGAATACCATAATTTGGAACAGCTGGAGTATTGTGAATTATCTTTGGTAAATGGAAATACCACAGTATAAACTAAAAAATTAATTTAAATTAATAAGATTGCATTTAAAAATACCCATTAACTCATTTAAAACAAATTTTATTTTTTTGCTAAGTGGAATGGATTTCCAAGAAATAATTTTCTTTAAAAATCATCGATTTTCAGGTTTTTCGAGATAATTCTCTTATCAGGAGAAAAATTTCATTTTTACAAAGAGAAAATATGAACAGCGTTAAATTCATCGGAAGATTGCCCATTTAATCGAATTTATATGTTTAAAATTAAAGAATATACTTCTTAAGAAACTGGCCATCCTTACCATCCTTACCATCCTGGCCATCCTGTATAAACGAATAAATTATTTTGTGTATTTGCAATTGTATGTATGTGTTGCTAGCAATTATTTTCATTATTACTAGCATTATTATCATTGGCACTGTATGCGTTAATATATCGATCGATAGATCGATCTGCCGTATCGATAAAAGATGGAAGATAAAAAGAGCAATAGATGCGTGGGGCGTAATTAGTTAAACCTACACTCGTAAAGACAACATTGTAAAGAGTCGGTTTTGCGAAATGCACACTTATTAAGTTAAACACGCACATAATACGTACGGTATAGATAGACTATAGAGTATAGAGGGCTGAGGAGAGAGATATGTAAGCCGCGGCAAATAAAGGCAATAAATCGCGGCGCCGATGTTGCGTTGCGGCAATTTCACGCGTGGGCCCGCACCGCCTCCAACTTTAATTGCTCTTAAAGAGCCGCCTCATTTGCATCCATCCGCCGCACTGCAACTTTATTCACACGTACGACACACCAATGTGTATTGGAAATATAATCAAATTTCGTCTTCAACACTTCAGCATTCAGTCTTTCTACAGTTTTAAAAATATTTAATAGGCTAGCTATACCTATGTAAAGTAAATGCAATGAATTTAACATTCTGATTGATTACAATTATAATTAACTCTGCTTTAAGAGCTGTTAGCTGTTAGTTAGTTCTTTTGCTGTGGTGTCATTTGTGACATTCCACTGGATACGTTATAATTTTTCTTTTAATTTTATAGAAGTTAGTTATGAAATGCCGCTTTGGTGAATGAACAAGAAAAACAAAGAGGCAACGCAAAAAGAGGACTAATAAAAAAGTAGTAAAGAAGAGAGCAAAAAAATAAAAATAAAAATGATGCGATGTGAACACGAAGCGCGCACGCTATGTACCTAATTAATTCCGATTTTAATGCTTTCTTGCTCTCGATTTTCTCCCTCGCTTTGCAATTATTGTACGTCTAGCAATGATCCTTTGGTGATTACGAACGCAACCGACTCGAAGTAATTCGCTGCCTTCAATCAATGTGAGCGCTCAGCTCAACACTACTTTCAGAGGTGTAGTACACAGTATACT
Organism: Holobus sp. GC000080; assembly: GCA_030556065.1. NCBI lineage: Eukaryota > Metazoa > Arthropoda > Insecta > Coleoptera > Staphylinidae > Holobus > Holobus sp. GC000080. Next base: position 4,716 of record JASKGO010007723.1, on the reverse strand, counting down.
GTTGTAACTTTTTTTTTGCATAGTTTTTTATGTTTTTTTTTTTTGGGTTGTCTTTTTTGTGGTGAGTTTTGCGTCTCTTTTTTGCAATAGCGGAAAGCGCTAAAAGCTTTTATGGTTTATAAGTGCAAATAAAATTTGGTTTTACTGTATAGGTACATCGGAGTTTTTTCGATGTTTTGTCACAATTTTATTTTTTGTTTTAATTATAAATTTATATGATATTGGAATCCTACCTTATAGGGACATTCTATAGAATCCTTTTTGGTATTCACATCTGTAACAATAAAAATGTAACATTAAAATTAAAAAAAAAAAAAAAAAGTTAAAAACACCGTCTAAAATAATAAACTTTTAATACGACTAAAAAAAAAAAAATTACAAATAAGTAATTGAAGAAAATTTAAAAAGGAAATGTTCATATCTTTAAAGAATTAAAACTGGCATAGTAATAAAGGAAAGTCATATTTCACAAAAAAAAAAAAAAACTTGTTAATTGCAGAAGAAATAATTGAAAAGGAAATGATTAAAAATTTCAAAAGAAATGAATTAAAATTAGAGATATTACAAAAGAAAATCAAAATTAAAGTGCCAATAAGTTTTTCTTGAGAAGAAAAAGTTCATTTAAAGTATAAAGTTTTTCATTTTAAAAAGGAAAATTTTAATTTCCCATCAAAAATATTAAATAACGAAGATACAAAAAAAAATAAGAAGCAATAAATGTTAAAAAAACAAACAAACAAAAACAGTAAACTCCTTAGGAAAATATAAAATCGACTAAATGGATAAATTTCAAAGTCAAAAATGAAAGTAAAATCTACAATAAAATGTATAAACAAACTTTTCTTTGCAAAAAAAAAAAATTACATAAAATCAAAATAATTCAATAAATAAAATTTAAAAAAGACATCGAATTAAAATCATTAAAAAATGTAAAATGTGGCCTAAATAAATTAGAGATGATTCAATAACAGAAATATATATTTTTTTAAATTTATTTCATATCATATTGAAAAACTAATTCCTTCTAACAAAAAAAAATAAATAAATAAGAAATTCAGTAATTAAAATGAAATTAAATAAAAATTTCAATTAAAGATTGGACATTGTTTAAGAAAACTAAGGAAGAGAGTAAAAGAAAATTTGAAATAAAGTAAAAAAAAAAATACAAAGAAAAAGAGAATAACTTAAAATAAAGCAAAAAAATTAATTTTGTTTCCATAGAAAGAAATATTGCAAGAAGTGAAAAATATTACTTTTACTTTCTATGAGAAAAACTACTAAGGAAAAAAGACAAAACGAAAAGGAATGCAATAAAAACAATCAATGAAAAATAACAGTTTTCGCGAAAACCATATTTAAATTATTTATTAAAAGCTAAACGAAATAATAAATATAAAGTAATATAAAAACAATGTAAAACACGGTCTTCAAAACCAAATCAGAAAAAAAAAAGAGACAGCAAAACAAGAGAATTAGAAACGACATAAAATTAAACTGTAAAACTTATTTCCTTCCAGGAAAAATAAATTTGCAAAACGTGAGAAGCATTTAATTTTCAAAAAAGAAACATAATAAAAGAGAAATGAAAACTAAAAAAAAAAAAAACAATAAAAAACAAAACCGGAAAATGAAAAAGAAAAGTCATGAAAATTTTTGAAAAACCTTTTCCAATTAAAAGCAGAGCAGAATAGTATAGAGCCGAGAGAGCAAATTAATGCAAAACAAACAAGAAGAAAAGAAAAAGCAAAAAAAAATGAGAAAAAGAAGAAGAGAAAAAAAAAGCGAAAATAAGCTGAAGCTGTGATTGCTTCCTCCTGATATTTATCTTGCACACCACTTGGACAGTTTCTGGCAAGCAAAGGCGAAGGAAGAAGACAGCCCAGGCCAGCGAAGGCATATATTCCCGCGCGTATATGGAATGGGTGTAATTACATGTGAGAATGTTAATTACACTGATGGTGTGCAAAAGCAAAAGCAAATCCAGCCTCCTCCACTCATATACTATACCAACAAACGTACCTTATACTAACAAACCATTCTTCTTTTTTGCAAAATTACAAAAAAAAAAAACACAATACAAAAAAATAGCCAAATTATTAAAAGTGTTATTTATTTTAATCGATGTGTTTAATAAATCGAAAAATAGAAGAAAACTGAAGAAAAGTTAAAAAGGAAATGTTCATTTCTTTGATGAATAAAAACAGATTTCAAAAAAGAAAGTCATATTTCACAAACAAACAAACAAATCGTAAGTACAGACGAAAAAATTGAAAAGGAAATGGTAAAAAATTTCAAAAGAAATGAGTAAAAAGTAAAGATATTATAAAATAAAAAGCTAAATAAAGTGCAAATAAGCTTTTCATGAGAAAAAAAGTTCATTTAAAGTAAAAAAATGTTTAACGAAAGAAATAAAATTTAAATATCCCATCAAAAACATTAAATGAAGTTAGAAAAAAAGATTAATATCAAAAATATTTTTTGGAGAAGAAGTAATAGAAGTTAAAAATACATTTTAATAAAATCTAAATAAATAAAATATATCTAAAAAAAAACATCAAATTAAAATTATTAAAAAATGCAAAATGTTTTTAAGAAAAGGAGCAATTAAATTAAAAAAAATATATTTGGATAAGGATTAATATTTATTTCTACAAAAATACAGTAAAAGATAAAAAAAAACGAAAGAAAAAATTGAAACTAAGTTAAAATTAAGCAATAAAATAACATCGCTTCCTGAAAAAAAAAATTGAAGAAAGTGGAAAATATTCCTTTTACAAGGGAAACATTATTGAGGATAGAAAAGCCACAACGAAAAAGGAAAAACTTATTGTAAGCGTTGTTTATTTAAATCTAAATGCTTAATAAATCGACAAATAAATACATTATTCGAATAGGAAAACTTACGAGCCGAAATAAAGCGAAGAGACAAAAAGTGCAATATTATCCCGTTGGTCGTTGGTAGTTTCCAGCATTTTATTTAAATGCATCTGCGTCTGCTTAAGTGTATTTGCAGGACAATAAATCGCTGGAAAACGCAAATGGGGGGAAAGGATACGATATAGTATAGTAAAAGCAATGCAAAAGTTCAAATGCGCGCATCACGACCATTATACTACCATTGCATAGCATAGATATTTGACGCTCGCATTTTTGCACTGCACTACGCCAATGCAGTGCGCGCATCCCGTTTCTTCTCTCTCAAAATTTATTAGTGCAAACTGCAAAACTGCAAATCCAACGGCAGTGGCCACGGCAAGAGGATTAACATTAGCATATAATGGAGCAATAACGTAACTTATGGTACAAATTTCCAGGATAAGAATGAAAAAGAAAAATACTTCACGTAGTTCCCGTCGCTTATTTCTATAATGGTTTATCTGCAATTCTTACAGGACTCGTAAAACAAATGAATAATAATAATATGCGGAGCGAGGCGTTTTGCAAAGCGCATTAAATTTCAATTGGGGTTAATTTGTTTGCAACACTTTTACGGCTTTTGTTTCATTTGTTCATTATCAGGTTAACCTATTTTCTAAAAACTTAAAACGATTTTGTTTTTACGTGTTTTTTTTTTATTACTATTAGGGAAATTAAATGGTTTTTGTTTGGAATATTTTTAAAATTTTGTTATATAACAAATTAAAAACTTTTATTAAATTTTTAATTGCCAAAAATTAAAACTGATTATTTAAATTTAATTTTTTTGGAGCACAATAAAAACTTAAATGTAATATGTAACATTTTTTAAATTTATAACTTTTAGGACTAAAACTGGATAAAATAAAAACGATATTTTAACAATTGAAAAATACAAATAAAATATGAAGAAAGAAAACTATGAGAAAATAATTTATTTGGTATTATTATGATTATAATTAGTATATTATAAAGAAGTGCAAATCTGATTTAATTTAATTTGCAATTGCATTTCTTCTTTTTAAATTTTATTATAAATTGTACAAACTCACTTAATAATTGATTATCCCAGGACGAGAGATGCATATGGTACTGGTTAATGGCATAAAATTGGGGTTTAATTTTGGCAAAACTTTTGAAACTTTTGTTTCATTGTCAAGTACTAAATCTTACTTTTTAGTAGAAAAGTAAAAAGTTTTTACGCTTTTGCAATTTTGTTTTTGTGCATATTTTATTTGAATTTGTATCATAAATAATAATTTCTTTAAAAGCCAAAATGTAAAATTTTTATTTTTTTTTTTAATAAAAAAATGCCAAAATTTAGAATGAAATATATTTTATTTATAATTTTATTTAATATTAAAATGAAAAATATTAAATAAATAACGGATCGTCATACAAAAAAAAAAAAGAAAATTATTTTACGAAAATGCGAATTTGACATTTTTTACATTGAAAAAGTAATATTTCTTCTCAACACCCCTTGAAAACCAACTTTTTAGTATTTCTTATAACCGGAAGAGTCTCGATGTATGAAGAACTAAAAAATCAAACCAATTTTTTTCTTTTCCTTTCCTAATTTAGGTAAATCCGTCATTTTTGGAAAATATTTTTAACTTTATATTACTTCCAGTTATACCGGAAGTTGATAATCACCTCATTTGTTTAAATGGAACACCTCTATTTTTAGTAGTAGTAGTATTTGTATTTTTCTGTGCTTTGAGCACAGGGAGGCTATCGACCCGAAGGTCCTTCTGCCATGGTGATGGGGATGCCTACCCAAACACCACTACCCATATC
>JASKGO010007722.1:0-12331 GCA_030556065.1 Holobus sp. GC000080 | reverse complement strand
TACATAATATTAAACAATCCTATTCAGGAATTGTCACTAGTTTGACTACTTTAATTAACATTTTGGTTTCGTGAAGTATCCGACAAGTTTTCCTTCCATTATATTTCAATGAAATACATAGTTATTTAACATTAAAAACACTGTATTCCGAAACATATGAACTGGCGGTCCTGGCGGTCCCGACTACGATGCCTTATGCCTTGTTATGTTCAGTCAAAAGTTAAAATTTGTTATCGAAACATAACACGCTACTTGACTAATTTTCAAATATGGGCTAAAATGATTCTATACCGGGTGACAACGATTTTAGGGCTTTGCTTGCTACAACAAGGCAACTAATCGATCGTTTAATTTAAAAACTGCTCTATTAATAATAAGTTTTTTGCTAAATAAATAATTAAAAATGACTTATCCCAATGATCTAAAATCACTTTTAACGAATCCAATTCACCATAAGCGTGTTTGTTAAATTCAAAATGGTGTTTTCATTTTGGTAATCATATGCACAGATTAAAGCCATGCAGATACATTTAGCCATGCATTAATAAAACAATGATAGTTTTTGGGCTGACGTCAGAGCAGGACTTCGTAAATCACGTTATGGTTGCGGGAGTACATAAAAAATGGGTTCAACCTGCCGCATTTTGCTTCGTATCAGCATCGGTGAAGACACTGCATTTGGTAAATTATATTCGCAATATTCACAATGAACTGAAAAATTGCGGCCTCCATATTGTTACAGCTGTGTGCGACTAAGCTTCCAGAAATGTCAGCGCTATAAACTTTATGCAGAAGAATAGTCAATTAATGCTGAATAGAGAAGGAATGGAAGGCTATAATTATGAAACGCGTGTACGAAAAAGATACTTGAAATAATCCGCTAACACTTATGTGTAAGATTAATAACGGGCACATAGGTGAAAAAATACCCAAGATAAAAGCGAAAACTGCAGAGCAGGTATTTTCAAACAAAGTAGGGAAATTCCTGACTTGGATGTCTCGTCTTGGTAAGTTTTCTTGCATTTTACTCGAAGTGTAAAGTATCTATTTTTATTTTTTTGCAGAAGGTAATCAATTTTCATTCCTTTTTTAAAATAATCTATTCAACTCCGTCAACGGATCGAGAGAATATGGCAGAGATAAGTATCTCTGCGGCGTTATAAGCGGAAGTGAGCACCACGAGTTCAGGGTAGAGGGAATGAAATTTATGGAAAACTTTAAATACGTAAAAAACAACAATCCATTCGTGCAACAATCCATCAGTGAAAATCTAGGAAAGGACCTTGTCAGCTTCGCGAGCCGTAACTGGCAAGCTCCTGGCCCAGGGATTTAAGTCCGTAACGCCGAGGATTTTTAACAAAGACGTTCTTGAAAATTTCTTCGGGCGGATAGGGGCATTTGGAAGCCGAAACGTCAACCTTACCACTTCCGCGTTCGGATATGGTTTTAAAGGCCAAATTTTGTCAAACCTCACAAATTTTCATTCAGAAGGGAAAAATTGTGAGGATGACGGTTATGAAGAGGTGCTTACAACATTGAAGGAGTATAAAAGGCTGCTACCTCACAAAACCAAATACTGTTTTTGTCAAAATATTTTTAATACCTTGCGAGGTTGTAGTCTTTTACCTCCCCAAAATATTACATTTAAAAAATGTTTAAACAAACTTATATTATAAGTCATTAAGTAGGACGATTCCATGAATGTGACAATCACCCGGAAATTCAAAATATAATAGTGCAAAAAATTGCACTTTTATTTAGTCAAATATTTAAAATGTATCAATAAAAATTATTTAAAAGGTGAAAACCCGAAGGGTGACATCGATAACATTAGCAAATAAATTGTACTTATGTATGAAAAAAATTGTAGCAAAAAACAACGAATTAATAGTGTTGAAAATACCATTGTTTTTTATTAACATTGCATAAATATGGGTGGCGAGCACTATAATATGAGGTTCGAATTTCGCGCGTTTTCTTTAGCAGATCCTCTGGTGATCGGTTCTAGAAACATATTTTTTCAGAAACATTCGGTTTGTGTGTTGTCAAATGACAAAGGTCAATGTAAGTCACCTCCAAGGTCAATGTGGTACGATGTTCCTGTGTCACCAATGAAATGAAACCCATGAATGTAATAATTTTAAGTATTATAAATACTTAATTTTTATTTCAAGACTCTCAATATGAAAAATAGTGTACATTATACGTCCGTAGTTGGTTTTATCGGGTTCGCGTTTAATACGCCCCCCTCCTGCTTCACAGTCGACTACGTTTTGTCGAGTTTTGTTGCTTTATCGTTCATTTTCAAGAGCATTTTCTAAAACTTTAAAGCACCGATTTTTTAGAGATAAATCTATTAAATGTTTAGTGTTATGCAACATACATTTGGACACCATTTTTCTATTTCCTGAGTTTTTAATTTAAAATATGGCTAGTAATACTGGTGACAATGCATTTGATATTGATAGTAAGAGTGGCTAATTTAAATTTCCATTTAAGTGAAAATCTGTTTCAGGACATCAACACATCAGATATAATCCTTTAAGAAATGAATGGGTAATTGTGTCCCCACATAGACTTCTTAGGCCTTGGAGTGGTCAAATGGAAAAAAAGTCTACCAAAGCTGATATAACTGAGTTTGACCCCAATAATCCTCTGTGTCCTGGTGTAAGCAGGCCTTGTGGAAAAAATAATCCTAACTATAAATCTACTTATGTATTCAACAATGATTATCCTGCTTTAATGGAAGAAGGACCCGAATGTCCTTCCTCAGATGATCCTCTTTTTCAATGCAAAACTGCAAAGGGTATTTGTCGAGTAATGTGTTTTCATCCAAAAACCAATGTTTATATTTCTACAATGACTATTGATGAAATAATTGCTGTTATTAATGAATGGGTAAAACATTTTTTTAACAACGTAAAAATTGACCCTAGCACAGATGTTATAAGTGTCCTTAATTTTTTTTTTCTTGTTTTATAGTAAACAAAGAAAAATGTATTTATGAAATCCACAATTAACCTTTTTAGATAAACCAAATTAATGACCTGGGACAAAAATATATCTGGGTGCAGATATTTGAAAATAGAGGAGAGTTAATGGGTTGTTCTAATCCGCATCCGCATTGCCAAATATGGGCATCCAATTTCTTTCCAAACGAACCCAAATTAAAGCATGAAAATCTATTAGCTTACTACCAGACGTATAAGCGACCTTTATTGCAAGATTACCTGAAAAAAGAATTAGCAAAGAAGGATCGCATTGTATTTGAAACAAGCGAATGGGTAGTCTTAGTCCCTTATTGGGCCGCATGGCCATTCGAAACCATGCTTTTACCCAAGAAACAAATCAAACGATTTACCGATTGCTCGGGTGACCAAAAAAGGGATTTAGCCATAGCATTGAAAATTTTGAGCTGCAAGTACGATAATATTTTCAATACAGCGTTTCCTTACTCGATGGGTTGGCACGGGGCGCCCACTGGGGAATACTTGAATACAAACCAGGACCACTGGACTTTCCACGCCGTTTATTATCCACCACTGTTACGTTCTGCCACTGTCAGAAAGTTTATGGTTGGATATGAAATGTTGGCGCAGATTCAACGCGACCTTACGCCCGAAAGGGCCGCGGCAATTATACGCGATCAAGCGAATACATTGCAGTCGTAATGATAGAGGTAAATAAGAGTACTTACTTGAACCACGTAATGACCAGTGTAATCAAGGTAACGAAAGCGGCAGCGCTCACTCCGGCTATAATGGCCAACACGTAGATCCCAGTTGAGTCGGGATCCTGTCCGTGGGGTCTCACGGCAATCACTTCGACGTCACCGCCTAACTGTTTGAAATTTGGCCCTCCCAGCATTAATCCTCCATTTCTCTGGTTTATGTAAATGTCACTGGCCAGGTTCAATTTTGGATGGGTAGATTCTTCGGTGAGCACGTTCTGGTTGGGGTTTGCATGTTGCTGTTGATCATCTGTTAAATATTTTAATTGAAATATTTGTTATTTGTACTTATAAATGCTTATAGACCAAAAACCGACTATTTGTTAGAAATGTAGTGAAGATTCTAGCTAGGAGAACAGTGAGTGCCGTTCGCCTTGGGTGGAACATGCATTTTTTTTAATTGTAAAAATTAATTCATTCTTCTAATAAGCGGAATCCATGATTACTGTTTAAATATACTATCCAAAGATAAAAGGTTCCCGGATTCCCAGAGTGTTTGCCTCAATTGAATGGTTATTTTTTTGTTTTTGTTTAATAGGAGTTGTAGTTTATGTATTTTTTCTGTGCTTTGAAGCACAGGGAGTCTATCGACCCGAAGGTCCTTCTGTCATGGTGATGAGAATGCCTACCCAAACACCACTACCCATATCTTGCCGGCCGTGGGGATCGAACGCATGACGTTCGGTATAGAAACCGGAGTTCGAACCACTGAGCCACGGTCCCGGCTTGGTTTAATAATTTATAGAAAAAAAAAAAATGAGACGCACAAGTACACCAGTGTAATTAAGCGAAGCAAACGTTTTTTGGCCAATCTTGGAAATGATATTTTTTTCTTTATCAAAAATTACTTTCTACGTATTGATGAATTAAGAATAAAATATACTTACCAAACTTGTCGAAGAATTCCGGTCTGTCGTAAAAGCGCTCGTCCGATGGAGAATAAGCAAAATCACTGGGATCTTCAAGAAACTTTATGCCTTTAAAAGGTGTTTCGTAATGCATCGGTGTTTGTACGCTGGGCAGATTCGTGTCGTGCATCATTATATGACTGCCACCCTGAAACTTGTCCATATCATCCATATCTTCAGCCTGCTCAACTGGATGATAAAAGGTGCTATCTTCGTTGGGATACGGCCGCACGTCATCCAAAATTTGCTCATTTGGATGTTTCACTTGGTACTGATTAAATCTATTAGCACCATTGTTGTATAAAATAAAGTACGGCTTCAGATATTCGCTCTTGAATTTTGGTCGTTTGCTATCGAGCAATTGTTTAAAAGCCTTCATTTGCTCGTTAAGTCTCTCATTGTAACTACTCTCCTGTATGCTGGGTTTTTGCTCTCTTGACCATGGAAACGACCCCCTCAGGTTGGGATTTTCGAACGCACTGCGAAGATTCGCGTAAAAATCATCTTCATCTTCTTCAGAAGGCTGCCGGTAATTTGGAATCCTCTCTGTAAAGTTCATAATATTAAATTGGTATTTATTAATGTTCAGATAAATAGAATAATAGCGTTATCCCAATATTTATTTATTTATTTGCTCTTTGAAAAATTAAAGAAAACCTTATTTCCTTATTGTTTTAATGGTCAGTTGACAGTGAAATTCAATTACTAATTTAAAATAAGTAAGGTTTTAGGGAGGAAAATATATATTTTCTCCCAAGGGAGGGAATTTTTTTTCTTCGTTTAAAATACGTAAAATTTAAGAAAAGAAATTACATATTTTCTCCCAAAGGAAAAAAAACTATTGCTGACGGAAATAATGAATAAAAGTCATTGGAACGGCTGCTGGCAAAAACCAATGAACGCAGTAGCTATCAATTAACTTGAAAGTACAAGTGCTAGGATAAAACCATTAACATATTCTCGAGCTCAATTTTCCCATTTTTTTTTTTATTGTCATTTGCTTTTTTTATTGTCAAAAATTCGATATTTCGCGATTTCTAAAAACATTCACAACTTCCTCTACTTTTAATGCAAATTGAATGTAACAAAATTACAAAAACATTGTCAGGGCACTTTTTAAGTAGACTCTAATAGTGTAAACAGAAAAAATTATGTTTTTTAAAATTACACTCATTTTATTTTCTTCTCCTTATTCCCCAGATTTTCATTCGCATCATTTATGTTTTTTTATTGTATCAATAATCATTTGAAAAAATGGTTTTAGAAGCACAGCAAGTCATCCATTAACTTTCTTTCGCATTAAAAAATTAACAGAAAATATTTTTAGTGAAAATAAGAAGTAGCAGAACAAGCAAAGAATAAAATTCTCGCTTAGACATTTCTCATCAACCCACCTAATGTTCAGTTAATTCTACTATATCATCCTTTTGGATGAGACCAAGAAATTTTAGAGAAAAAATATTATGTAAGAATTTAGAAAAAAAAAAAAAAAACATAGGCCGAAATCCTGACATAAAAATAAAAAAAAAAACTAAATACATGGTAATTCTAAATACACTTACTTTATTAGTTGCGGTCAATTGTTATTAAATTTTGCACTGTTCTACAAAGGAATTACGAAACGAACGCATTGCCTCGATTATCGTATTTATTCAAATGAAACACCCTGTATATAATTATACATTTAAAATCCGCCATTAATAAGATTTCTAGTGATACCAAGCATGAAGGGTCCATCATTAATAGTTTATTTGAAAATTAATTTTAAAATTTTCATTGGAAGCCACAAACAGTAGGCTAAGATTGTCTTATGGCAATATTAATGTAAGTTTTGAAATGAAATGAAACTTTTAATAGCAGACCCCTAAAAATGAAAGGTTATTAAATGTGGAATTATTATTTGTAATAATACACAGGGTTTTTTATTTGAAAAATTTAAGGGACTGCGTTTCGTAGTTCCCCTTATAACAGTATAAAATTATAGAACAAATTGTCCAAAATTAAAGTAATAGGGATAATTAAAAATGATATGCACTTTGTTTTCAAATGATTTTTTTCAAATTTAAACAATTTTCACATAAAATTTTGCTTTCTAGACAAATTCGATCAAATTAAAGAGAACTTTTTAAGTCTTATAAAAATTATTTATAAAATGTACATGACTCCAACTATAAAACATAACTTTGCTTTACAACTTCTTTATGGAACACCCTGTAGAATCTAAGATAATTTAGAAATGTGGGTCTCATGCGTCCCTTCAATTAACAGAAAACAAAATTTCAATGTCTGTGTTAATATAGGCATAATTCTCTAAGGTCAATTAACGGAATCACCCGGTATACATAGGTAGGTAAATAAATAAATGAAATAGGCAGACCATTTTCCATTGTCAGGATATATGTGTAGGTGTACCCTTTGTATTACACAAGATTAGGAAGAAAAGCAACCACTTTATTTTTGTTTTAGCAGAAGAAAAGTTAAAAAATTTGTACGAGTTTAATTTCATATTCTTTAGTCCGGAAATTTGAAGATCCTGGAGGTATAATGTTTTCAATTAAAAAGAAATACCCAAAACGGAAGAAAAATAAAAGGGTTGAAATTATTTGACTATAGTTATATGACAACATAAGAAAGTAATAATTAGCCGTTTTTGGGGAAAATGGAGACATGTCATTAAATTCAACTGATAAAATTTACCAAAATAACGCAACGTATAGAACTGCTTTTTTTAATATTTCAGGGATTTTGTTATTTAACAAAGATAGATAACAATTGTATAGTGTAAAACCAGCCAAACGACCCAAATTGTTGAAAATTGTAGGTCGTCGACTTGAAACTGATACACATATGCATAAGCATTCAAACACAATATGTTTAAACGACAGTCTTTCATGCTTAAATTTTTTTCTTCTTGAAGAGTGTCGGTACATACCTTGAAAAATATCCGTATCGCAATGTACTACTACATTAACAATTAAAAGAACAATAATAATTGTCGCAAGGGATCGCATCATAATTGCGTGCACTTTCACAGACCCCTTCACTACATATGTTGTTACTACTCTGCCATTTTTCAATGAAAATCAATAATGGAAATCGGTGGGCCCTATTGGGCGGATTCGCTTTACGTCAAGACGCGCGCGTCCTTACTTACGTTCGCATTCATGCGGCGTCGATTCATAACTGGCGGCGTCATGAACTGGAAAATTCTCTTTCTCCCCCGTCCGATGACTGATACTGCTGCTGTTGTTTTTCCGTCGCCAATTGCAACATCACATGAATATTTCAGACTTATTTATTGTTTGTACTAATATATTTTCCTCCTTTATTTTAAATTCAATTTTCATGTTATTTAGCTTGGTTAATTGTGTTTATCGAAAACAGATTAAATACAGATGAAAAAAATTGGTTTCAGCTTGGGTAATCGCTGATATTGAGTTTTTTTTTTGGCAAATGTTTTTTTATTTATGTTATTTGTTTGTTCTTTTTATCAATTATGTTTAAGGCAGTTGTTTAAGTTATTTAACTAAATCATTATTTATTTTAATTTATAGACAATTGGATTTCTGTTTCTGAAACATAAATTCAAAAGAAAATCTAAACGATGCACACATAAATGTTTACCAATTATTTATTTACAGTAAAAATTTTTTTTTGCCAAAGGCAGGATAGTTACCGAAGCGGGGTCAACGATTTATTGCGAATCAAAAAAGGATTCCTTTTTATATTCTTACATTCGGACTTTAAGTGTAAATATTCGAAGAAAATATTTTCAACTTTACGCTTCATCCGGTAAAATTGGGAGTCATGTTTTAAATTGAACACCTCAATTTTAATTATAAATTTAGGGTGTTTCTCTTAACCGGAAGGGCGTCAAAATATGGAAAACTATGAAATCAAACTTAAATCTTTCTTTTCCATCCCAAGTTTAAGCAAACGCTTCATTTTTGGAAATTTGTTTTGCGATATTATATGAAATGAAAAAAAAACAGTTAGAGTAACAGTTTTCCACTTTATTATTGGCTAAGAAAAGCCCGCTACTAATTATTCATTTATTATAATATTTGTTACTAATAAAAATCACATTTTTTTGGAATTGAGCATTTTTTAACCAGTAGAAACCATTTCCTAATAAATCGATTTAAGTATAAATTAGGGCATAAGAATAATCATTTTAATTAAAATAACATCTGCTTTACTATTGCATTAGATCAGCGGTATCATCTGTAGATTCACCATCAAATGTGGACCGCATTTCATCCCTTCTCCGCAACCGATGTTTTCTTTTTCTTCGATTTGAAACACCATCGGGGTCGTCCATCATTCTGATAATCAATGACTGATCAGAGGAATCTAAAGGAGCCACCGAAATATCTCTGACAGCACGGAATTTACCACAATTATTTAGATGTTCATTTTCCAAACGAAAGAAATTCCAAATGAATCGCCTACCAACAGAATTGAAAACCGGTTACGCGAAAAACTAAACGCTGCATAAATATGCGGGTGTTACCTGAACACTTCGAATGGAGCTAAAACAGTGATCATTACATCGGCATGAATGTATCCCAACTCGATAAGCGAGGTAGAAAAAGCCCAAACAAAACGCAGGATGAAATCCTCCAAGATCCCGAAATAATAAAACCACTGAAATCACATAGAAATAGTTTACAACGGAGTGATGAGAAGTATATTTTTAGATACCGTTGACGGGTAGACGATTTCCTCCCGAAGGAATTTATTATCGCCAGCTTTGGAGTCGAACAACCCCCAATCGAGTATAATGTCCCAAGTGTATGCGTAGCATGAACTTATAAGTGATGATATAAGCCACAAATAGAAGTACGGATTCTTGGTTACCGACCCGTAATATTCTGCAAAAAAAGTTATTTTTTAATGGATGCAGCAATTACCTAAAAAATTGAAACAAATTAAGCTGCTATGTTTGATTCCTGTGGCGAAGAGAATATTATGTTTTCGAGTTTTCGGCGGCTTATCTTTTTCGTTTTATTCTTTTCTTCGTAAAAATATTACTGTAACAATGGCATATTAATTAAATGCTTGTCTTTGCGGAAGTATAAATAACAATGTATAAGACTTAAAAGATAAGGTGTTATGTGGGATCCGCCCAGATAAGCTTTGGAAATAATTTTACTTTAAGTTAATTTGATGGAACCCAACCAATCCGGTGGTTGAAAGAAATGATTACATGCTGGATACATTTTAGGAAAGTAGTGCATTGTTATAGCCAAAAGAAAAATTGCTCAATATACAGGGTATTCGTTTTTCACCTTAGGGCATTTGTTTTGCAAAAACGGTGAGAGATATCTATTTAATTTCTTCGCCAATCGTTGTTTGGGCTAAATTCGAGGTCCACTAAAATAATGTGCACTTCCGGTTAAACCGGAAGTAGATGTCAACTTTGATATTTTAAATGGAACTGCCTATTTTTTTATTTCTAATTATGATTAAGAATTAAAATTAAAGCAATATTGGATTGAAATTTTTTTTCTTAAGATGTACCATTTTCATGATATAAGGACTTTTATAAAAAATTCCGGTATTTTGAGCGTTTATAAAATAAATTATAACTTTCACTGTATCTTATAAAACTGATTTTTTTGTATGGCAAAAATTGCAGGCATCTCGAATTTGGCACAAACAACAATTAGTGAAGATATTAAATAGGTATCTTTCACTGTTTTCGCAAAACAAATGCCCTAAGGTAAAAACGAATACCCTGTATAATAGTTCTCCCAAACAGTCAAAACATTAAAATTAAATTCTTTCGATTTTTAGAATCAAGGGCTTTTTTAACAATTATTGGCTTTGACTTGACGTTTAATAAAAAGTCTAAAGACCTCGAAGACCAATTAAATTAAATAACTGCTGTCCAGTATCACTATCAGTTTCTAAGACTAATATTTACCTGAATAAAACGTGAACAATGTCGCAAATATGATAACAAAGAAAGTTGTGGAATATTTAGCGGCATTGACCATGTGAGGAAACGCTTCCTTGGTGTCTCTGTATCTTCGTAGACATTGCCCGAATCGAAACCAAGCAGGCAAAGCTGTCATTATGGCTCGAGGGATCAATAAATTATTTGAACAGTACTCAAAATCTGAAATAGTAATTTCAACAGATATAATCTCATTTTACTATTCAAACGAACTAGGATTGCATACAGGTGCGATATATTATTGAAAATGACAAATGTAAGATTATTTTTCTACAAAATTAGTAAGTGAATGAATTTTTGAAATTAACCGGTTGATTGAAAAAACTTTTTTTCTTTTTATTGATAAATCAAACTACGAAATAAAAATTCGGACATTTCATTTAAAACTGAAACTTATGTATAAGTATTCCCCGAATAACCGAATGTTTGTAGAAATTTAAATGATTTATTTAATTGTTTCAATTAATTAAATGAAGTGTTCCAAGACTTCCAAGAATGAAGAATATATGCTTAAATCAACAAATAAACAGGATCCTACATTTAGGATCGCACTGTAGAAACTATATTAATAAAAATAGACTTACTTTCAGATTGCATCAAATTTTGATTACTGAGATAAAAGCAGACGAAGAATGGAATGTCGGTGAACATGGTGACCAAGCTATTTAGTTGATCGGCCATCCAAAATTCGGAGAAAGTAACATAGAAAAATGGAGTCAATAAAACCTTGCCCTATAACAAATTGAAACATAAATTACAAACAAGCGAGTTACCAAATCTTTATAACAACCAAAACACGCAATGTCCAAAATCGAGCTTCATGTCTGAAAGTTCTCGTGGGATTGAACAGAAACATCAGCATGATTAGATTTAAAACTAGTGGATTTGCATAGGTTGGGATGCTGAGTTCCTTGCTGTAGATAAACGATAAAACGGAAATACACCAAATGACTCCAAACACTGCGGCCATTTCCATCATGTGCTGTTCTGACAAGTGGTGCCTGGGATCCATTTCAAAGATAAGTACATGGTTGACTCCAGAAGACCGCCATCCGTAAATATTTATACCCCAAAGGAAGAGAAACTCGATGATGAGAAAGGAACCTCGGTACAAACGCGCAATTTCACGCCAATCGTCTGTTCGGTGGTGAAACACAGCTGAAACATTATAATTATAGTATTAATAAATTATGCGCAGAAATATATTCACACCTGAGTAATTTTAACTTAATTATTATGAGGGTGCGCGTCAGTAAGATATCTCAAAAACTAATTAACCAATCTTTGCCATTTTTGCACAGATAGTTAATTAAAGCCTCTATTTTAGTTTGTTTTTTTAACCATACAGGGTGTTTTTTAATTGACCGTTTAATTGTTTTGGGAGAACCATTAGACATAGGCCATTTTTTGTTTTTGCTTTCATAATTATCCCTTTTTTTTTGTAAAAATCAAACAGTGCAATATAATCACAGCTAGAGTAAACGAACAGAGCTCAGTCTCAGCACGAATACCGGAAGGGCAGATCCACGGATTCTGCTCTTCACGGGCTCGTCACTGAGGCTGAAAAAGCCCTCAAGGAGGGCGAACACGCCATGGGCGTCTTCCTGGAGGGGGCCATAGAGGGGGCCTTCGATGGAACCCGCTTTGACAGGATCAAGGATGCTCTTGTGCAACATGCCATTCCGGATTTCCTATCCGCATGGATCCTGCGGATGCTCCAGCAACGCAGCC
>JASKGO010007718.1:0-44139 GCA_030556065.1 Holobus sp. GC000080 | reverse complement strand
TTCGAAAGTTGAGGTCATTTCCGGTTAAACCGGAAGTGATAAAAATTTGAAATTTATCTCAATAAATCGGAAATATTGTCTTATATAAGTGTACCAATTTTTATAAAAATCGGTTGGTATATAAAAAAATGAAATAGGTGCGTCTAAATCCGTTGTCACCCTGTATGTACAAATGCAGCGTATTAAACATTTATATTTCACGAAAATTGTTTTATTTCTATAATGTACTTACACGGGTAGTTAATTGAAATTATATAATTAGGCCACCATTGGTAAAAGGACTCCCTACCTCTGGCATATAGGTAATAAATTAGTAAAAACTGTTAAAAAGGAAATGTGAAAGCCGGTGTGATGCTTTGGAAAAACTTGGGTTGGGTCATCAATAATTTGTGAAGTGTATAGATAGTTTGTTTAGTAAGTAAGAAAATCGACGTGTAAGTCGAACCAGTATAGTATAGTGGAGCGATGCGATGGAGAGCCAGAAGAGCGAGAGTATAGGAAGTTGTGTTTTGGGATTTATTCCCGAGCGATTAATCCTGTGTTGTACAGTAATAATTAATTCGGCGTAATTGATAGCAGGCCAGGGTGTTCCACGTGTAATCAAACAGAGGAATTAGTGTAGGTAATATTTCGCTCGAAAAGTTCTTGTTAGGTATTAGGTCGAATCCGCTGATCCGCACCTTATGACCCTTTCTATGGTGCAGGACTGTCGGGACCACACAATAGTGCGCCTCTCGCGATTACAGTTATAGTTCTATGTCACATTTAATCTGCCTGTTCAAACAGAACTGTTTAATTAAGGGATATGGCTATGGCTGATGCCATACTTGCGCTGCCTGCCTGCAACTTAAACACAAGCAGTGTCCGCCACTCGCGAATTGCTACGAATTTCCGCAAACACGCCGCCCGCCACCCCACACCACCCATTTGATTGCATCGTACGCAACTTTTAAGTCAATTGCTACAAGCGATTCTAATCAATAAAGTGCGCACCCTTATTATTCGCAACACCATTGCCTCGCATCCATCCCTCGAAGGGGATTCTTATCGGGGTTTCGACGGACAATGGTCCTCGGCATCCGCAAAAACTAATCTTGTCCTTAACTCGCTCCCTCTTCGATCCCTTTCTCTTCCGAACGGCTCTATTCTTGCGATCTGCTAGTACCTAATTTCGAGTGCGATAAATCACGCAACGGCTTACTAAGGGTTGGTCACTTGCGCCCACATTTTGGGGTGAAAAACATCGTTTTCGATGTGCTGTTGGCCGATCAGGGGCGGGATATATTATTTCAAACTCCCCTACTGGACTACCGGTCAGCATCCCTTCATCACAAAATGGACGGCAACTAATTCTACTTTTTTTTTATAAGTAGAAATTGTTGATTTTTTTTTCTTGTGCAAAAATTAAGGAACAAATATTCGAAAAGCTGTTGACGGTTTTTAACCAGGGCTATGGAATAAATTATCAACCGGTTGTATTAATAAAAAAGTTGAAAACGGCCCGCACGAGGATAGAAAACCGGCTTGAAACTAACCGAAAATAATCGGCAGTCAGCACTACCCTTATGTACCACTAAAAAGCATAAACACAATTTTAAACATTTAACTTTAATGGTCTTTCAATACGAATAATAAAAAAAAAACAGAATTTTAACCCCGATAACCGTTACTCACTTTGATTAATCGTTTTTAAATTCTTTCAATTCTACATAATTTATTTATTTCCATTCGGAATGAAAAAAAAGGTTTCTTTTACGCTCCAGTGCCATTATGCGGTTAGTGTTTTTCCCGGGATTACACTCAGCGATCAGAGGAGAGAAAAAAAGAAGTCCACCTCGTTGACTTAAATTCGTGTGTGTTTTGTACCAATGTCAAACAGTACAAATGGCAAAGAGGTATATTAGGATTACTAAAATGTATCTCCTATCGCGGTGGAAGCAAAAAAAAAAAAACCGAGCGAAATGGGGGACAAAAATCGGCTACCTGGATTTTTCATTTTTTTGCTCAGCTATTATTTAAGTTAAGGGTTACAAAAGCTTTTAGGGAACGAATTTTTTGCAATACAAATATAATGTACAAATCGCAAAAGTCACAAGTGCCGCACCATCAATAGTTATATATTTAACTTGTACAACGAATTATTCGATTTTTTTTTTGTACAGTTTCTCACGATGTGCAAATATAAATGCCCTATCTGTAGTGATAATAACAACAATTCACCCTTTGGGTCATAAATTTCTTGTGTAATTTTTTTCTTTTTGTTGTTGGGATCTATGAAATTATTTTTTTTTTCGTTTACTAAAAATGTATTGAAGTTGTGAACTATTTTTGATAGTTTATTTGATTTTTATTTCAATGTTAAGTTGGTTTGATCGTTCGTATTGTTACTTAACAGATTTTTTTAATAAATTTTTTGTAGTATCGATTGTTTGTTTTAATTTCTTATTATTTTTAAGTGCTGATTATTGTTTAAATTTTATTACAATTTTAACGATTTTTATTATAATTGTGATTTTATTTTCAAATAAAGTTCGATTTATTTTTTGCTTATTAATTTTTGTGATTTAAATTAATTTTTGCAATATTTAATTTTGAGATGCTTAGTCCGTTTTTAATTATTAATAAGTTTTTTATCCTTAATATTTTTTAAAATTAAATTTTATTTTTTATTAAAAAGATGTAGATAGTAATTTACTATTTATCTTTAAAAATGTATTTCTAATAGAACGGAATAATATTATGTTCGAGTATTAAAAGTTCTTGTTTCAAATTTATGAATTCAGTACTTTTTTGTCTAGAAAATCAGTTAAATAACAATAAAATTTTTGGACAAAGAAATATAACTTTTGTGCAATAAATATTGCTTTAAAACCATAAAACTTTTAATTTAAAATTTATTTGTGAGTACAGTGCGTTCTAAAAAGTAATTGGCCCCCAGTTTATTTCTAAAGTTGGCTTCCCTGAATGCAATTTCTAGGAAGAATTTCTACAAGCACAAGTTGGCCGTAAAAATTGTCAAAAGCACTTTTTTAAATGTAATAATAAGCAATATGCGATGAGATACTTCATTTTAAAGCTTATTTTACAAAATGATAACTGTTTTTGCTTTTTGTCGTGTTTGCTTGCATTTTGTAATTACATATTATGCGTTCTATCATATCTTAAGCAAAATATTTATCATAGAAGGTGGGATTTTTATAGCTTAAGAACAATCGCAATCGCCATGACAACTGATCTCCTACAAATTATAAATTAAAAAAATATTTTTTTTATGAGACAATTTGCAAAAATCGCACTAGATTTGCATTTCATTTCAGAATTTCATAGTTTTTAATAAAGTAAACAAATGAAAAACAGACAAAGAAATCTGCAATTTATTCAGATCACCGTCATTTGCGTATGATAGTATCGGGGGCATTATCTTATGCTAAATCTATATCTTCTAAATTATCCGACTTTAAATATTCAATATTTCTGTTGTTTTTTTTTTAATTTATTTATTTAAATGTAATCTAATTATTTCAGTTTTTAATTGTTGGGTATACAACTTAAAGTTTAGTTTCATCTTTTAAGATCTAGGTAAAAAAAAACATTGTTTCATTTCTTACCGAATCCAACCAAAACTAATACCTAAATGAAAAGTAAGTTTAAATTTGCAATAATCACCGTGGATCAATTTTTCTTAACAAAAAGGGGTTGAAATTATACAGTTATCTATCAGCTATACGTATAGCATAACGGTTGTGAAATTGGCCGTTCTTTGTGACACACATGTGAACTTTTTTTAACCCTTGCATCCCGACATATGGCATCGGGGCCTACATATAGGCTACCTGATGCTTTCAGGTATATGGCAAAAAGGCGCAAAAAGGGTTTTCTCTCTCCACGGGTACCCATCAGTAGGTAAAAAGGGTTGCGTGTGAAGATCCCGGAATTAACGGATACACTTTCCGCTACACTTATTTACGGACAACAAAAAGAGAGTTCGAAAAAAAAACCCGAATTATTGATTGATTATCATTAAAGCGCAACGACTTTATGTACCGGAAATTCGATTCTCAGACACAACAATATAATCATTTTAATTTCGAAAAGTTACACTATTAAAATGCGTTCCGTATATGAATATAAGCAGGGTGCTAACAGTCGCGTGCTTTAAGGGCGAAAGTCTTGGCCACCCCTTGGTCAAGGGTGCCGTTAACAATGGAGTGCGGCGTGTGCTTCGCGCGTACATTTCGTCTTCGAATGGTTTATTTAGGATTTCGTGCCGTACGTAGTGGCGCGCATTAAAGAAGAAGAAGGACCATAAGGGTCTGGTAATAATGTGATAGTCGGGGATGGGTAGCGGACGGGTCAATGCAGGGTAGTAGCTGATAACGACCCTAAACGACCTTTGGGCTACTGCTTGCTCAATATACACACTATCAGACGAAACGTGACATTACGGCGTCCAGTTATAATAATAATTACTATCGCTTATTATTGGCTCCCTTAACGCCGCCATAAAACAGATACGCTGTTAATTACTTCGAACCCAATATTATTCCGGGCGCAGACTATATAAACCCAACTAGCTTCCAACAACAAACAAGACCCTTTAATTTACTTACCAACCATTTTGACTTAAGTAAACTTTTACTTTAATGCGATTATGCACTCACTCACTTTTTATTTTCTACTGCATATGCATATGCAAATTGCTCATAACAGTCGTCTACATCTTCTATATTTTCTTTTTAATTAATTAATATTTTACTAAGCAATTTGCTTTCTTGTTGGAAAACAACAAAATCAGTCAAACGGAAGAAAAAAAAAAATAAAATCGAACCATTAGTCTTAAGTAAAAAGCATCATTGCCTCCATCCTTTTGTTGTTGCGAAAAAATAAGGAAGGAAGACAAAAGAGATTAGAGGGCGGTTTTCGTCGCTATGGATATTTGCATCATCGGGCCTGTCCACAAAGAAGCCCCTCATTAATATAAAGTAGGCAGAATTGATTTAGTTAAATCTACTACCTACATAATAGAAGACACTGCCTCCCCCGGTGTTCAACGCGTACACACGCTAACGCCGAATGAAAACTTTTACCTCCACATAGATCTGCATATAGTTAGACGCGGAGGGCCAAAGGGCTTATTTGAGGGTTTCGCGCGTCTGTGTTTGTGGGGGTTTTCGGACAATGCGCGCGCATCTGACCGCTGGACACTGATCAATAATAAGAAGATTGCAAAGTAAGCAAAAGTTGCGTCCGCCGTTATAGCCACAAAACAAGGTCCTTCCCCCCACCAGGCGTCGCGACGCCTTCCGTCTCTTCCTCTTCTTCTTCTTATTCTCCTTCGCTTTTGCCGTCTCTTTTCGGTCCCTCTGTTTGTGCGTTGGTGGACTCACAAGTAAGAAAATTAGTCTTGTTTGATGTTTTACTTGGACCCACCGAAATTTTGACATTGTTCAAAGTATTTATTGGGTTTTAACAATGAATTTTTTTTGTCAAAGTTTCAAAGAAAATTATTGTTGTAGTAAAAATATAAATTTGTGTTGCTTCAAGTTTAGTTAATTTTTATGGCATTTTTTTAAAGTTACCTACATTGAGGGGTGTAATAATTTTATAAAATTAATTTAAAATCTTGAGAATAAAACAATTCCCTACTTTTCTTTTATACAAGAAATTACGTATATGTAATGTACTCGTAATATGAACAAATAGGATGTAATTTTTGTTTAAAAACCAAAAAAAACTACACTTTTTTCGAAACCATGAAAAATGAATTTTACTAAAAAAATGCTCAAAAACATAAAATGGCAATTTTTTTAAAATTGAGGAATGTAATAATTTTCTAAAATTAGTTTAAAATCTTGAAAATAAAACAATTCCCTTCTATTCTTGAAATATATTTATATTAGGTTATAATTTCTCTTTTCGAAAAAAAATAAAAAAATAAAAAACTTTTTCCGAAACCTTACATAAAAAACAGAATTTCACCAAAGAAAAAAAGCTCAAAAATCGATAAAATGGGTAAGCAAATCGTTGTGATTTGTACAGTAAAAATATGAAAGAATATGTTACAGTAGGAAGAAGCGGCGGCATGCAACAAAATATAATATAAATTTGTATATCGAATAATAAATGTTTGATAGATATAGAAAAATGATGTGTGCAGCATTTGGCATCATGTAAATGAAGAGAAGGAAATGTGCGTGCGGTGCAGCACAGTAAGCGGTAAAAGAGACGATGCATCAAAAATCTCGCTTTCTCTTCCATTGGCCATATTCTATGGCAAATGTGCCATACATCATTGTAAGAATGTGTAATATGTCAGTGTCCGGACCGTAGTTTCGGCCGATATTTCAGCGCTGGTCTTTCCATTTTGCTTCGCTCTCCGCCGCCGCCTCCGCCGCCGCCGCTACATTCATATATGAGATTCTTCGCATATGTTTTTATTATTATTCGCGTCCCTATACGTACGCAAGCAACATTTCATCGAATGCTAGTGCTTTAAGTGAACAGATAGCATGCATACATCCGAAGCAGCAGCAGGAGCTTTTAGCTGTTTATTGATGGTCGCCGTGGAAGCGGCGGTGTCGAAAAATGCGAAAATTTGCAATGGGCGAAGAAGTGCCCCTTACTTGCGAAATATCCGCGTATTCATCGACGCGTCGTCTGCTGTCTGTGCAGTATTTATATTTATAAGTGCTCGCGAAGAATTCGTCTCTCGCTCCTCCTGCAGCCAGGCAGTGAGTGCGCTTTGTCGCAAATGTTTGCTTTGAAAAATATTCCCGCTCGTTGTGTAAAAAAGCACGAGAGAAGAGCTATGCTGCGGAAAAAGCATGGAGCTTTTAGTGCGGAGCGCATGGAGCAGGTTGGGGTGGGCACCCTCTCGGACACTAATTAGTCATATAGGGGATGTCGGAACGGCCATCTTGTTTTTTTTTTTTTTTTCGCTACCCGTGTGTTTTTTTTTTCTTTTTTCGCGATGCTTAGTGCTTTTGTACGTTTTCAATGGTAGAATTTGCATTTTAGCCTGGCGCCTTCGCATTCGCTTTTTGTTTGTCTGCTATTTTTTAAAATTCATTTCTTTCTTATTTTTTTTTGTTTTTTCCATATAATTTTACTTGTTATTAATTACTGGTCTTTAAAAAATATTTAATTTTCGTGATATCTTCATTTTTAATCCATACTTTTGTTATAATTTACATAATAGGCAATAATCCCGGCGCATTCATATTCACTATAAAATATTTTTTTACTAATTTTGTTTATAATTTTCTTCATTTTGCAAATATAATATGTTTTATTATTATTATTATTAATTGAAATTTTTTTCGGTATGCACAATATATTGATGCATTTTTCTCTTAATGAAATAAGTTTCTAATATTTTTAATAACCACATTTATATTTGTATTAAAATATAATCTAATGGGAAAATGTATATTTTTTTTACAAAAAAAAAAAAGTAATAAGATGGAAAAAAAAAAACGAAGGGGACGAAGAGGAATGATGCGGAAATCGACATTTAGAAGAATAATAGAAGGACATAAATAGGGAAATCAGTCCTTCGACGTGTCCTAAACACAAATAGACTAATGGCTAGTATGGAGCAAAGTAATTTATTACCGACACTTCCTTTTCAGTGAATGCTGCTCTTTCCGTGCCACCACTCCATGCACTAAGAATGTGTCGTCCTGCAGACATTCTCTGCTCTCCTCGCTTGTCGTTTTCCTCTAATACTTGATAAATTAGAAAGTCTGACAATCACATTCGCAGCAAACACGCAATTTGCCACTCGAGCGATCCGCTCGCAAAGAAATGATACTACACATCATTTAATATTTATTACACGCATATTCTTAGTTTCATTTATCTTTTCTCATTTATTTATATTTTTTTGTGAAATTTTCTTAATGAAGAAAAACGTTAATTTGTAAATTGTTAAAGTCTATTTTAGTATATGTCTGCACACCGTCGTTTCTGCTCGAAGACTAAATGCATGAATACCTTTTCGGTAATCACACATATATTAAATTATACAGTTAGCTACCTGCGATCACCTTTTTTTATTCTTTCGTTCCTTCCGGTCTCTCTCTGCTATATTTTAAGCGTGGCCTGCCTGCGTATGTGTGTGAAAAATCAAAGGGGTTGATCTACATTACCCCACTCGTACCCACTTCGTTTCTACCTGGTTCTTATTCATGGCATGCGATGCAAGGGTATGTAAAAAGGCTCTTGTGAGACCACTAAAATATGTTGTAACTGATCGAAAGATATCGTCGATTCAACTGGAGAGGATTAATCAAACCATCAGATAAAAGCTAGTTCAAAGCGAGACTACTAAATTATATCAAGTGCTTTATTAATCTTGATTTTTGTGGCTTACATAGAGAACTTTATAATTTGTTACATTTCATTTAATATCAATTTTAATTTTTCTTTTTTAATTATTTATCAGTTCTCCTTTTATTTTGCGAACTTTTAAAGATTGTTATTGTTGTTCAGTGTAATTACGATTTGATTGTATAAATTTGCAAATTAAAGTTAAAATTACCGTTTGAAAATGTTAAAGTTTCTAAATAATAAGTTTAAGATAATTAAAAAAGTAAATTTCAATTCAAATAGAAGCTTTATTATTTATATTCATTGAGTAAATGATTGATATAGTTATGGTAATTAAAATAAATGACAAAAAAAAATGAAATTATTAAATATTTAATTAAATTTGTCGGTATTTACATTTGATATTTAACATTAATTGAATAGTCAACGAAAAAATAATAAAAACAAATTAATTTATTTATAAAAAGTAATATTACAAAATTTCTTATTCTATTTTTTCAAAAATCTTAAATTCAAACATTAAATGAAAAATGTCCATTTTTCTATAAAATTTAATTTTAAGCAAATTAATATTATTGATTATTAACAATTCAAAATAAAAATAAAATAGTTAAAGTTTATTTAAAAAGCTCTAAATGCATTTCAAAAACATCAAATTTAACTTGAAACTTGATACTTAAAAAAAAGCCTTAACGTAAAATTTGAATAAATTCAGACGTCAAATTAAAAATGTCCATTTTCCTATAAAATTTAATTTTAACCAAATTAAAATTATTGATTATTAACTATTCAAAATAAAAATAAAATAGTTAAAGTTTATATAAAAAGTTCCAAATGCATTTCAAAAACATCAAATTTAACTTGAAAATACTTCAAAAAAAGCCTAAACATAAAATTTGAATTTTATCCCAATAAAATTAAATATCAAAATTAAAATATTTTAAAAATAAAACTACTAAATTTAAAATAGACACCCAACAGACACCCCTTTTGCATTGTAGTATCTATATTGATTTTAAAATTTCAAAAAATTTATACCTGAGGCCTGGCACATATGCAAAGAGTTCGTTATTTGAAACATACAATGAATGCATCAGGCATCTCTAAAAATCTACCTACATACATTACAATATGTATATCGTATGTATAATGCGTACAGTTAAATTATGCAAAAGTCCCATGCGTGTCTTTTTCGGGTTAACCTCTTTACCTGTGGCCCTTTTTTACGAGCCCTTCGTTAAGTGCACACGCATTCGCTAAAAAAAGGATTACGTATCGTATTTGCTTAAACCCTATTTTGGGTAGGTACACCTATAAACGGTTTTTTATTATTTATCCATCGGACCTTCGATTCCACAGCTTATATAAGTGACATTTGAATATGCAGGATTTGTACGCTGAACAGCTGAACACTTCTCGTCTTCTTTTTCACATTTTAAACGCCATATGCCTGTATTTATTCGTCCATTTTTGATCTGCATACTGCATACATCTAACCATGCGTATACTATAATTGGTAGCAAAAACAACCATTGCTGGTTAAATAAAATGTATAAGTATACTATATTATTATAAGTGAAAAAATGTTGCTCCGAAAGAGTGTGCTTTTTTTTCGGAATGGAGAGCTTTTAGTTATATTTCAGTTTAGTGTCTTTTTGGAGGGTGCAGCATAATATCTCTTGCGCGGCTGGACGGCCGCTGATAACGGAGGGTCGCAGTCCGTCACTGCAATCTCCTTACCCTCCCATCCCTTATAAATCCCCGGATCACCGGCTACCTTGCGGACCGTAAGAATATTCCATCATTTTATCTCCTGGAAAATATTCACTTTGGATATTAGGATATAAGAGGATCCTGAATACATGCATACCATATACGAGAGGAGTCCTAAGTACAGAATATATGCTCCCTGCTTCACTTCTGTACATACTGCGAAAAACCCTAAAGGGCTCACATATTTATCGAAACATGAATTGCACAAAAATTTTTCGCTTCTCTCTCTCTCTCTCTATCTCTGTATTTCTCTCTATATGTATTAATCGATTTTATGATTTATGAACTCTAATGACTACTCCAATACCTTTCTAATGATTCGCTTATACTATTTTTTTTTCGAGCGCTTTATTTTTGCTAAAGCAGTGTGCGTAAGACTGGGTACACAAACCACCCCTTTCCGGGGGGTTCCCTAAAGAATCGCTGCTGCAGCTTCTGTTGCCCGTAAAAAAAAAGCACAGAAAAAATAATAGGATAGTCGAGGGGTTTTTGCGGCTGAATGGAGTGTCTGGAATATTTACCCGTTTACCAGTCAAAGGGTTGGAGGGGCAAATCACCTTTATGCGCTAAAAAATCAGCAGTAGTTCACAAACTATGCCACCACTCGTTTCAATTTGTTTTCCCATTGCTGCGGAAATGAAAGTAAGAAAAAGTTATTTCGTGTGTTTGGTGAATTATATATTCGCTGATGTGCAAAGCAGACATGTGTGTGCGTATACAACCCTAATGTCCACCAACCCCAAAAATGCGAGGGAGTGCGTAATCGGCCACTCCCAAGTCCGGCACAATCGTTTCGATAGACTGCACCGGCAGTGTGCATGCATTGGACGGTCTCCCCTTTCGATGAGAAAACACATTCATAACCAGGGATCACATGCAATGTCAGAAAAATGGAAATTTCCCAATATTATACGCGTGGCAACCATATTGTGAGGGTTGATATTTTCGAAACATCTTTAAATTTCCACCACTGAACGCACTGCTGTTTTGTAAATCCAGATAAATTTCCCGCAGATATGAGTTGATTTTTAACCGACCGCTCGTAGCCCCGTGCATAATAATGAATACAAATTGCCCGAGCGTATTTAGCGTTTGATCGTTCTGCTTGCTGTTGCTACTGCTGCTTGCTGCTTGCTGCTCCTCTAAGAAGGTTTAAGTGAGAGTCCTAATCCGGGGTCAGCTTATGGAGCGAGCGTAGAATACGTTCGTGGACCCTCTCGAAGGATATGCCGCCGCTGATGCTCTTCGCTCCAGTCTAGTCTGACGCCTGATGTATGTTGGGGCCGAACTATTCCAGATATTTATAGTCTACTTAAGCGGAACGGTCTAACTCGACCGCCACTTTGTTTCCTCCCCCCATTAAGTGCGACGCTAACTAACTGCATATAGTACTGCTTATAAACAATGTGCATGCTTCTTTATTGATCATCTCTTCTTTTTGCTTAATAACTTTTTTTAGTTAATGAAAAGTTGATGTGTTTGGAAGTATCGTTTTTCTTTTAATTATTTTGGTGAAGAAATAATTCTTTTTTGTAAATTATCAATTGCTGAATGCAAACATCAATTTTAGTATTATAAAGTCCCCATTTGGTTGATTCAATAATATGTAAAGTGATTTGTAGAATAGAACCGTCAAAAAAGACTTTCACTTGATTCATAAAATTAAAAAAAAAAAGAGTTGATTTAGTTATTCAATTAAGAATTCGTATAGTGACAGAAAAACAGTAACTGTTAACTCAAAACCAGGGGTTTTGAAAAATAATTCTTATGATAGAAAGAAAAAAAAAAGAATAAATATAAATACTTTTTATGTGCAGTTAACCACCTCAATCATTAAATTCCTTTTATTTGAATGAAATGTTTACTGCAGAAATTTAGCGTTTTCAATCTTTTAAATTTATAGGTACAAAATTTATAATAAAGTAATTAAATGTCATTACAAATATCAGTTCTTTGTAAAAAAATACTTTTGAATGATGCCTCTAGCTACAATTAAATAAAAATCTTTTATTTTAATTTTAAGTCTTTTATGAATATTTTTTTATGAAAAAAAAACAAACAAAAAAAGAAATTGTAAAAAGAAACTTCTTAAACTTAAATCATTTTCCTTGCTGTTTCAGTAACAAGATTTAATTAAATCTTGATACGATATGATATTTAAATTAAAAATGAATTATTTTAACATCATATCAATAATTAATAATTTGAAATTGTTAGTTAATTATTTAAAATATATTTTTTATACTAATTATATCCATAATTTTATTAATTAAAATTTGTCTAAACATTATTGAAAAAATCTAAAAATTATCCCTAAAAAATAATATTACCTTTATCAAAAAGTATTCTTTCAAAATATTTACTTTGATCATCATTTTTTTGTCATTAGCCATTAATTTTTGCTTTCAAAATTAAAAGTATGTTTTGTTTTACATAATTTTCAATACAATCAATTATTTATTATCTCTGCTCATAGTGATTATTAACTCTTTCTTTTTTTTTCTTAATTTTGTTATCCACATAATAGAAATTTTATTATCAATTCTGTTATTAATAAAGATTTGGCAAAGACCGTTACTTTGGAGGCTTCGCTTTTTAAGAAAAGAAATAGGAAATCCAGTTGCGCAGCAGAAAATATACCATTCATCCAAATATATGATATTTCCATGGGATTAGGTGTAGCCAATCTGTCGTGAGCTTTGATGCGAACGAGTCCGCAGCTTACGTGAATGCAAAGGACATATAAGTCCTCTTACCGAAACCCTCATATTCTTCCTCAATATATTCCTGCTTCTATTATCTACCAAAAAAATAATCTATCTAATTTTTTTACTCTATACCTAGTCGTATATCGGAAAATCAGCGACGACATTATTACCTAAAAATTAAAACGTTAAATTTATAAGCTGAAAAGGGTGGTTGGAGTAGCGTAACCCAAACCCTAATTAGGTGTCATGCGTGTTATTCTTTTTTTTTTTACCCCAAAACACCCATTCGAATCCCTTTGTACTGTCTGTTTATATTTTGGGTTGAAAACACTCATTTTGTATCGAAAAATTACCAGGCGGGGTGTTTACACATTTCACACCACACCACACCAACACTATACACACCAAAATACCGAGAAAAAAAATAGGGGTGCGTTTTTTCTATTGACTCCTCTTTGACATATTAATAAATGGAAACGATTCATTTGGGCATCCTTTTCGCTGTTGTGCCCGTTTTCGAAAATTGCCAAATCTAAATATGTGGTGACGGATCGTCAGACGCAAAGTGAAGAGAGGAAAAACAGCGCCAAGGAAAAGGGACTTATTTAAATCACAGGCGACCGACCCTCTTTGGCGTCGTTTCTGATATCTTGTGACGCCTGGATATTAGACTTTAGTAGCCCTTGCATAAATATTAGAATATCCGCCTATACAATATGCATGGAGTTTCCGTTTGTTTTCCACACGCATCGCCGACAAAGAGAGACGCAAGCAGCAGCAGCAGCAGCAGTAGCAGCAACAGCAAATAAAAACGCATGGAAGAATTTAGTAGAAGAACGAAATCGGTTTATGGTTTTCCATGCGTACATACATACATACATACGTTACGTGTTATCGTAAAAGGAATTTTATTATGTCGGATTTAATTGACGCATCTTTAAGTTTGTTTTTCCTTGCTTTTGCTTACGAGCGGAGAGTTCCGGACGGAAGTTCGGACTCGTAAAAAAACAACAGACACACAGAAAGAGAGTAAGGAGAACGAAGGGAAAAAGAGTTCCATTTAAATTTAAATAGCCTCTGAATATATGACGATGTCGCCAATATATGCAGCTATGGTCCTTCTATAGGTCCACGCAGCCGCCCCCTCGCTATAACAGATAAATAAAATTTATGGTGACAGGATATGAAGTCACAAACGCTAAGGAAACCCTATAGCAAATACTATACAAGCAAATAAAAACCTCTCTTACTTATTATTTATCTGTTGGTACATTGCGAAGCGCGTTTATTTGTTTAAATATATCTAGTATCTAGAAAATCTAAACAAATGTAACAGTAATTAGAAAAATAAGTAGTAAGTGAACGAGTAGGTAGAAAGGAAGGAGAGTTTAGTGTGCGAAATCAGGTGGCGTCGGCTGTAAATATGTAATGTAGGCGTTTAAAGGGAGAAATGTCTGTAGGAGATAGTTCGGAAAGGACATTAGTTGCACAAGGCGCTCCCCCATTCTTGTCATTCCGGGCACGGAGCGTCGGTTGGCCATTATCCGGTCCAGCCATCGATTCCCGCATTCGAGGCGACATGTGTTCCGAATACCGGACGTTACTTTTCTCCATGGACAATCCATTTACCCGAATTTATACCTATAGCTATATGCGTAGCGTACATGTGGATTTGTCATATCTTTTTGGGGTGGTTTTGGTCTCTGTGTGTAGGCTTTTCTGGCGCACATAAGGCGGGCGGACATCAAATCCTCTCGCTTGACAAAACCGCAAAGCGTCGAGAAAATTCAATAAACGTGAAATATTATCCGGCAAACTTGCTTGCACATTCTTTTCTCATTTTATTTATTTGGCTCGTTAAGAGAGTAAACGTCCAGTTGGTTTTTGTACTAATTTTTTTTTTTTTTTTTAGAATTTATTATTCTTTGTTTATTAATATATTTTTTTTTAAATAAATTTTCCTTAAAAATGTATTTACAAATTAATTATTGAAATTATAAATAAATATTATTATAAAATATGTATCGTATTGATCATAGAAATTTTATATTTTATGATATTGACATTTATTAAAAAAGTTACTCTTTTGTTTATAATTACCGGATCAACCATCAAAAAGGCTAAACAAAATTTTGTACGGTGCAGATCAAAAATTTCTTCTTCTTCATCCCGGTCCGAAAGTACGCATCTATGGCCGCTTATCAGTCTGGGAATACTAACTTTTATGGCTGCTAGACCGATGTCGTTCTCCGATTGGCTAGAAAACTTTTGTGGTCGCTCGAGATACTTGTGGTTAGTTGTGGCGAGCTTCGCTCCGGCCTTAAAATAAATGCCTGCCATAGGAACTGCTTTTTCTCGGACGAGAAAGCCAATGAAATTAAAGGCTGTTATTATTAATTTTTCTTCGGACTTTTGAAGACTCAATTTTTCCGAGTTGATTTTACAAAGAAACCCATTGGCATTTACTGTCATTAGCCACTTTGGATTTTTCACTTCTTTAGAATGTTACAAGTCATAAATCCAATGTTTTTCAATCTCTGTGTTTTAAGAAGTCATCGAATTAAATTAATAAAACAGAAAATTAAAAATGTGTGTTCATATTGGAAAAAATGCAAAAATATGTTTATAGTTGAAAGAATTTACTCATTTTTTATAAATATAAGTGTTATTTTTTACAAATCATAAACAATTATTTATTTTTACTTATGTAAATGACTGAATTTGGTATAAAGTTATTCAATAAAACCTTAAAGTCATATTTATGATATGTATTAATTAAAAAAAAGAAATCATCCAACTTATAATTAAAAAAACTAAACTATACATTTGTTATCCTTAAAAAACATCCTTTCTTATTAATCAATAAACTTCTGATTTTTTAGAAAGAAAGAAATTACAGAATTTCTATCAAACAGCATCAATTTCACAATAAAATGTAAAAAAAGAAAGGCAATTTATGTTGTATAGTACATGATGAGGAAACTTGCCGCCCACATTTACATAGGTTTCCATACACACACACACACACACACACACACACAAACATACATACACATGGAGATTGCGAGTAAAGTAAATAAATATATTGTTTGCATGTGTGTTGGGCACAGTTGATATCGGTAGCGTTAAGGGAATTCTCCTTCTTGTTAGTCCCTTCTTTCAAGTTTGATCTGGTCTCCAGGGTAAGAGAGTTGGACGTTCGGGTCAAAGACGACCGTAATGAGTTTCCGATTCCTGCGGGAACTTTCGATTCACACAAATACACCCACACACACACACATGCACACAAAGAGGAGACACACCAAACGCAAACTAAGTTCGATACCTTGATATCTACAGGACACGTACAACTACCCTTTGATACATAAAAAAGAAAACTAGCAAAACAATTCCAATGAAAGCTAACAACTACAAACAGTGCACATAAAAAGCAAATAAAACAAATAAAATATATTGCGGAAGAAGAAGAATAAGAAAAAAAGCGAGACCAAGAAAAAAGGATATAAATGTTTATAAGCTAATAATTTTTGTTTTCGTTTGTGCGCATAGGGAAACAAGTTTAAAAGTACATTAAGTAAAATGTGTACCTATGGCGGACAACAAGCGGGGGTGGCAAACAAACTTTTCCGCGTCCAAAGTTTTATCGTCTCCGACTAGGACATAAATCAGTGAACAAGTAAGGTCCACTGGCATAACAAATGTATTCCGAAGTTCGGACTTTCTAGGGTCACCCCCGGCTTCTCCCTTTTTCCACTCCCACACTATATACTACTTCCTTCTTCTGCAGCAGTTGTGTTTTTTTGAGGAAAGATTTCTGATTTTGAAACGCTGAATGGACGACATATGCATAATCGAGTAAGTGCGACCCTTGTACAATTGCTTATGGAGTTATTTAATCTCCATTGTGTGCGTACTGTATGGTAATAGGGGTTGCTAAGGTTAAAACTGGATCATATGACTGTTGGGATGCTGAGGCTGTGCTGACATTAGACACGCGAATGCCACCGTTTAGGTGAATGCGCCGGGTGAAAGGTTAAAAGGGATGCTGCACTGGACACACAGCTTACTTGTGACCAAGTGTAAAACGAGATCATTGCATCCCTTCAATGTAAAGTGCAAAGGTCAAGATTTAAGGGCATATGCCATGTCATTTTATATTTACAATTTTCCGGTTTATTTTTTCAATTGGTTCAATTGGAGAAGAAAAACAATAAACAAAAGCAATAGAGTAATCAGCAGATGAAAATAATCGCTTTTACCTGTAATAATAATTGAAATGCAAAGCTGTGAAGCAAAAAGGAAGTTGTAAATCGCAAAAAAGAAAGAGAACAAAAAAAAATCGAATATTTTTTCCTGAAACAATAATATTATTCGTTTTATTGTTGCGGAGGGGTGGTCGTAGAAAATAGCATCATTGTTAACACGTCTTTATGTCGGTTTCTTATGTCCCTAATAAAGAGGGCTGCTTGCGGTATATATTTATTTTTAAAACAGACATTTCAGTGCATGATAACAAAGCCATTCGCTTTTATAGTGTGTTGGTGTTTGCAAGCCGCCCCCGACACATCGCGCGCGCCGAAAAGAGACGAGAACAAAATAGGCGCTGCTGCTGCTGGCTGCGGTTCTTTTACAAAAGGAAAAGATGCCTACCAAAGTAAGTAAGTACTGGTTCTCCGTGCACGTGCAAATACATATATTTATCCTTACACGTGTCCTGTTTCTCTAATATACTTACCGTGTAGTATGTACTCGAAGAAGAAGTTCAGCATGCGACGTAATGCGATGCGAGAATGAGATGAGACAAATCCGTGCATGCATGTGTGTGTGTGCGCGCACGGGGGCGGCCGAGTGTGTGTGTTTGTGCGAATTTTATAGGACATCTGTGATTCCATCCGTGGAAAACTCGATGTCGGGAAACTATAAGGACGCAACGACCAATGGATGTCGGAATATCCTTAAGCCTTTTCGCTTTTTCCTTTTCTACGTTCGCACTCAATCTGATTACATTACATTTCGTCCTTAAATGTGTCTCTCTCAATATGCCATAAATATAAACTGAAAATCTTCGCTTTTTTTCGGTTTTGCTTTGCAAAAAATTACTATTCTTATAATTTTGTCTATTAAAAGTGTATAATTTCAATTTTTTGTGTATTTTAGGACTGTACTTCTTAGATTCATATGCATTTTTCAGCTGTTTACAATTGTGTTCTTTTTTTATCAAACCAAATTTGCCCAAAAAAATTTTAAACCAAGTTTTCTGTCACAAAATTAAACGGAAATTAAAGAAACAGATCCAATAAAATACTAAACCGCCTAAGCCGAGACACAAGAAAGTTATCCTATTTTACAAGCAGAAAATCTTCGTTTTTGTTTGGTTTTGCTTTGCAAAAATTACTTTTCTTATAATTTTGCCTATTAAAAGTGTATTATTTCATTTTTTTATATATTTTATGACTTTACTTCTTAGATTCATATGCATTATTCAGCTGTTTACACTTCTGTTCTTTTTTTATCAACCAAATTTGCCAAAGTAATTTTTAAACCAAGTTTTCTGTCACAAAAATAAACGGAAATTAAAGAAACAGATCCCACAAAATACTAAACCGCCTAAGCAGAGACACTGCCATTCAATATAAAAGAAAGTTATCCCATTTTATAAGCTGAAAATCCTATTTTTTTGTTATTTATTAAATATTTAAAAGAAATATATATTTTTTTTAAATTAAAAGTGTAGCATTTAACTTTTTTTAAATACATTTACTGATTTTTCTTTTCTGAAACAATAACTTTTTTAAGCCAATGATTTATCAACAATACTCATTACTTAAAAACACTTAACTTAGCAAAAAAATTACTAAAGAAAGTAAAAAAAAGAACAAAAACAAATAAAAAAACGCAAAGAAAAAGAAACACACCAAATAAAATATTAAACTGTCTATGCAGAGGCAGTACGAGCAAATGTAAAAGAAAGTTATCACATTTGATTATAAAACACCCTCTCGTACTTACGTGATACGTCTCATGCATGAATCGTAAAATGGCAGAGATTTTTACACATTTTTGCTTTTATTATTACATTTCTTGATATCAAATAAAAATTTCCTCGTTAATTCTTCAGCGATCGTATTTGAAAACAAAAAAAAAAACAAAAAAAATAAAGAAAGCAGTTATTTGGGGATTTAATCTTTGTATGTGTGCATGCAATAGTAATTTTGTATTGAAGGCAATGCAATCTATAAATTCGTTGTGTACGTGAGAGTTTTCCTTGTCTGCAACATCTGTATTTGGGCAAAGGGTCGTTTGCGGTCGACTCGGAAAAGATGGAACGTCCATTTGCTAATGCATCTCGTCAATCTTAGACCGGAACTTAAACAATATAGGCGACCCTTATAAGTTTCACACACACACACACCAAAAATCCCCAAGCGAATTTGCATGGCTTCCTCTACTTATACAATGTATAATAAACAAATACAAGCATTAACAGATTAATTACAGCAGTCAATTAGTCTTTGTTTTTCTCTTATGTTTGTTAACTATACAATGCATTTAAACTGGAAATTGGAAATGTTTTTTTTTTAGGTAAAATTATTGGTTTGCAGTTCATTAATAAAAGATATTTATTACCGCAATTTTTTTTTTTGATAAATTAAATTAGAATTACTAATTTCGAAATTTTGATAAATATTGTTGTCGTAATTTGCTAAAAATAATTAAATTTCATTTTGTAATCAGTTACAGTGACATAATAATACTTTGATTGCTTTTCTATAGTTTTAAAGGTACTTTATATTGCACATCATTAATAAATAATTACATAATTATTGATTTATTGATTAGATATAATAATAAACACTTGAGTAGTTAATGCCAATGATTACTGTACTTAATTAGAGTAAATGGTGCTCTCGTGGCCGTTCAAAGTGATTTCCTCGGAATTGATTTGTTGCCTAATAAATTTTTATGGTTAATTTTCTGCTAGAAATCTGAAAGCAAAATCACTTACCCAAGCTTAGATTTTTCCGATGAAATAACCACCGACACTTGAGAACTAATGGAAGGAATCAATTCTTGTAAATTTAGATTTTGTTCATCGTCTCCCAAATTGAACATCAAAATGTAATTATCATTGTTTAGATACCTCCGGACAACTGTAACATTTTCATTGGGACTCCAAATTTCCATTTGTCCTGCCGTGACAACTTCCGACTCCTTTCGCAAACCAGTCAACTGCTGGTAAATTCTGAAATGACTATTTTCCTTGTTCTGTTGGTCCTTCAAATTCGTTTGCTTATATTTCGAACTAACAGGCAACCAAGTTTCATCTGCATCACTAAATCCAGCATTTTTAGTGTCATCCCACTGGAATGGTGTCCTTTCAAAATCTCTACTGAGTTTGTCAAAATTTTCCGGTGAACCATTGCAAGCACTTGGATCTTGTCCCTGTTCCCAAGTAACTTCACCATCTTCCATACCGATTTCTTCGCCGTTGTAAGTAACACCCACTCCCGGCAACATTTGGATCAACATATTGAAACCATCAGCATTCCTACGATCAGTCCTTGAAGCTATTCTTCTGTTGTCATGATTACCGATCTTTAAAATTCGCAGTAGTTTCGTCAATATAGTAGAAAACAATCTTAAAAGAAAATTTAGTGATAACTTACCACCCAATTGGAAGTACAATTTTCTGGCAAATATTGCAACCAATGGTTGATGCGACCAACAATATCGTGGGCATTGGACTCGGCATTCACGGGAATCAATTCAAAATTGAAAGTGAAGTGTGCGCCACGTCGGGATCCATCGCCATACCATCGCATTGTATTTGTGATATTTGTGTAGGCTTCGGTCATCATAATCCGTTCGTCTTCGTCCGAATGTTGCGCGTTGTATTCCTCCAGGAAATCCCTGAGGGTGTAAATGGCATCATAAGCACCCTGCTGGTCTTTGGTGTAGATGTGTTCCAAACGGTCGTATTCGTAATCTGGGAGGTTCTCATTTATGACGGGTTCGTCGCGCAATTGCTCGTCTTCGGCTATGTGCGGAACAGCATCCACTCTGAATCCGTATACTCCTTTGTCCATCCAGAATTTCATTATGTCCTTTCAGAAATAACATTTGGTTTTAAATGTTCCATGTATTTTAAAATACAATTTGACACAGACAATATTATTAATAAAATTTGATTTGTTATTTAAAAATATTATAATTATAATAATAACCTTTTTTTTCAATGAAAATGCTTTCCATAAATTTATTCTCTTATCTTCTTTTAAAAATTAATAACTTCTAAAGTTAATTATATATTTTTTAATTTTTATATTCTAAATGTAGCTAATTTGTTTTAAATTTAAACATTTGATTTTTAAACCAACAATCATTTAATTTTTAGCACAATTAAGTTTAAAAAATTAAAATTTATATTTTTAACCTTTAGTTTAAAAATTCTTTGTTTCCTCTCAATTGAAAATAGTCTTTGTCGGCATTTTTTAAAACAAATAATTTCGGTTTTTTGGGTTTTAAATATTAAATTATAATTTCTAAAAATACGGAAGAATGAAAGAAGAAGAAAAAACAATTTAAGATTACAATAAGGTTAAGATCATTATTTTTTTATTGTATTTGGCTATTTGCTGTTCATCAATTAATAAGAATGATTAATTTCGTCATTGTTTGAAATAGAAAAGTTTTGTACTAATCACAAAGCAAATCATTAAAATATTTTTGTTTCCTGCACAATTTATCACTGATTTTGATTTTTTTCTTGTTTCCTTTTTAAATTGAAATTTAATATGATTAATTTTTAAATTTAAATTTTTAATGATTATAAAATTAATAATAATTAAGTTCTTTTGTAAAAAAAAATAATTTAAGAAAAAATACCTTCATTTCCTCAATAATCTTGGGATTTCTGTAATTCAAGTCAGGTTGTTCGGGAGCAAACTGATGCAAAAACCATTGCTTCCTAATGGGACTGTATTTCCACGCCGAATATCTGAAGATACTTATCCAATTATTCGGCGGCGTTTGGTCATCACCGTTAGCGCCATCGCGCCAAACGTAGTAGTCCTCATATCCTTCGGTGCGGTTCTCCGACAACTTGAACCACTCATGCTGATCGCTCGAGTGGTTCGGCACGAAATCCATCACGATCTTAATGCCCAATTCGTTGGCCTTCACAATGAGCTCATCAAAGTCCTTCAAAGTACCATACTCTTCGTGAATGTCTTTGTAATCGGAAATGTCGTAGCCGGCATCCACTTGAGGACTCTTGTAGATGGGCGACAGCCAAGCAGCAGTTACACCTGCATCCTTCACATGTTCCAATCTGCTAATAATGCCCTGTAGGTCACCCACGCCGTCTCCATCGCTGTCTTGAAACGAGCGCGGATAGATCTGGTAGAAGACGGCGGTTTGCCACCACCGGCTCTCAGCCGAACACACGCTGGCTAATGCCGCCAAAAGAATTGCTGAAAGTGCTGCCAACTTCATCATGCGAACTCGGC
Source organism: Holobus sp. GC000080 (assembly GCA_030556065.1). NCBI lineage: Eukaryota > Metazoa > Arthropoda > Insecta > Coleoptera > Staphylinidae > Holobus > Holobus sp. GC000080. The sequence goes on along the minus strand of JASKGO010007718.1, from coordinate 21,818 downwards.
CACTCAACTAAAACATTTGTAGCGAAAAACGCGCTACTTATACGTCGCAATTATTTTCTAATCTGCGGCGATTTTTTTGGTGTGGAATTTTTCAACTGTTTGGAGTGTTTAAATTGTTTTATTTTTTTATTTTTAGTTTTTTTATTTATTTAGAAATTAGTTTGGTGTGTAGATGTTAAGAGGTTTTTGTACTATTCAGTCGCTTCGGTGTTTCTTCAAGTCTTCGTCCTTTTTTCTTTATTAAATTTTAACCACGTAGGATCGAATTACCGTTGGGCCGTTTGTTTGAAGTAATGTAAGTTAAACAACCCGCCGTTATTTGATAGCTCCCTTTGACCCTTTCAGCGCAGAAGAAATTAAACTTAAAGCAGAAAGCTCGCACTGAGATAAAAGACGTTTTTTTTTTGTCAAATCGTTTTCTTTTACCGCCCTCTCCTGTGTTTCTATATAGGAATTTTCAAGTAGGATTGTTTTATGACCTTCTAAATGGCAATTTTAGTCCTTTAAATTAAAAGGCAGTAGGCAGTATGTTACTTGTGTCTCTCTTCATCGGTTGGTTGCGAGGCTAATTGAGTGCCGCTTGCTTAATGCAAATTTAACGATGATGCGGATTGGCCCAGTATTATAATCGATGATGACCACAGAGCACGGTCACTGCTTCCGATGATGAAAGGAGTAATTTCATCTACAGGATGTTCCATTTTCATTTTCATTTCTGGCAAATCTGCTTTATTTAACCAAAATATATATAATTCTTGATTATTTTTTTAAATTTCACACAATCCTTCCTTGAAAATAAATAAAATAAATTCAAAGAAAGAAACAATACATTTTTAAACAAATCTGAAATAAAATATACAAAGAGAAATAATTTCAAGTTAATTTGCAAATATTGAAGAAACTAATCGATTAATTTTAGATTAAAAAAAAAAGTCTTTTTGAGTAATTAAAAGGAATCCCGGAATCGATTTTGGTTTGAATTTGAAGGAAATTGGGTATAGGGAAGGAAACGAAGGATTCGTTGTAATTAAACGCAATTGGATTTGAAAATAAATTGGTCCCCTATTTATAATTTGCATTTGGAGACGGTCTCCGAGATTGTACGTGCCAGTTTTGCGAGTAGCCTAAGGTTGACAAGGGGTAAGTTAGCCAGTGGGATGGAGAGACGATAGGGTCGGGGTTATACACGTATTCCACATCTGCAGGACATGAATAATGCATTCGACTTGTCCTTCCTTCCTTTCCGTCCGTCCGTCCGTTCGTTCGTTCGTTCGTTCGTTCGGTCGTCCGTCCAACTCTATCTGTCTATCCCTCTTTCTCTCTACTTTTCTCCACAGTCTACCCGCTACCGCATAGACCGCTGTCCCTTGTCCCTTCGCTACTTCGCCCATCCCTTTTTGCTTTACTATAGGTACAGTACATATACAGGGTGTTCTTTTCAATCTGTAATGCATTACAAAATTTTATTCTAATTATTATCTTTTTTCAATCAATCAATAATTTTAAAGGAGTTTTTTTTTAATACTTCGAAAAATTTCTTGAAAATTTTTGTAATCCGAGAAAATTGAATATTTCAAAACGTTTCATACAAAAAAAAAACTAAAAAAAAAACAATAGAAGAAAGTATCTACATTTTCGGGAAAAGTAACATTTGAACAATTATTGTTATCAGTGCTAATGTGAATTTCGGCTGATAAATATGCATCAGATTGCTAATTTCGCAATTACCATCGGCAATTTCGCGCCCCCACACGGTTTGCACCATGCTGCCGCTGCTTTTGCCGCCTCCGTCGCCGCCGCCTACACATACTGTGTTTTGCATTCCATTACCGACACTCTCACTTAGTCGCCGCCTCGCAAATTGACACACAATTAACTGCCGCAACTTCCGTGTTATTACAGCATTCATTTGCGCTGTTATAATAACAATCATAAAATTATTCTATTTTTGCGATTTGTTTTCTAGTTATAGTCTCTTTTTTTTTGCAAGCGTGCTATTTGAAAAATGAATTTATAATTATTTGCGTGTTTAAAATTGTATTAAAAAAATGAATTTGCTAAAATATAAAAACAAATTAAGTGAAGTTTTCGTTAGAGGTGAATAGTTTTCATAAACAATTTATAACTGAATAAATGAACTTGAAAATTTAAGTTGTTTGTCATTCAAAGGACAATAGCCTATTTGAAGTGTTTTGCAAATGTTAAGGTCAATTATTGTTATTATTATTATGGGAGGAAAAGTTGTAAAATTTTAGCACAGTAATAATTTTTAGTAATCAACATTTGTACAATTGATTTATTTTGTTTACTTTGTCTAATGATTTTTTTAAATATTTAACAAGTGTTCATTTGTTGATAAGATAAAACATAAAACTATATTAATAATTAAGTGTTTTTAAAACGGAAATGACGTTTTTTCTGTTTAATGATTATATGATTTAGCATTTTTTATATTTTCGCAACAACTTTTTACAATTAGAAAGTATAATATTTTTTTTTTTAGATTTTAATTTATTTTATAAAATAAGTTAAAATACCTAAAGATGACAAAAGTATAGTATTATAATCGAATTACATATCCTTAGCCCATTTATTTATAAAAACATTTATTTTATTTTTTAATTTATGTCATGAATTAAGTTAAAATACCTAAAGATGACAAAAATATTGCACTTTAATGAAATTACATCTGCTTAGCCGATTTATTTATAAAAACAAAATCGAAAAACCGCTTTCCTTTGGTTTTTTTTTTTTGCTGTTTACAAAATATTAAATATCCCCAAACAAAATATTCTTGCGATGAAAGGTATATAAGAAGAAGGACGCAGATCTTCATTTAAGCATCCGGGGGTTGCATGGGGTTGTACCTATGTATGTGTAGTGAAAGCAGGACGTCGTCGATGTCCTGTCGTGGCAGTCCTGGCAGCCAGCACAAGGATATAGTAACAGAGTTGCCCGCAGGGACTGCCAGGACGACAGGTGGGGAGAGCGCTGTGGAAGAATGTAATTTTGCCAGGACGAGTCCCTCGAGGTATGTGTGCACTAAAGCTCGCCACCACTGGCCAAACATTTTTTCCATTCCTTTATTTCCTCCTTTTTCTTTTGTTAAGATCCCTCGGCAAACAGTTACTAACATCGCATCTTCTTTGCCTTCTTATTCCATTGGTCAACGCTTTTGCTTTTCTTGGACGTGTAAGCGTATCTTTTTTTTTTTAACATAAATAGCTTCTTTTATACCTATGCTATGATAATAAAAATGATAATGATTATAATTCAAAATAGTTTTGTTTTTTTCAGAGGGAGGAAAGTGCACATGTGAATATGTATAGTAGCGTATTGATGATTGTGTTTTGGAACTTGTTAAAGCCGTCGAACTAGTAGATCGAACTGGCAATATTCGTATGCATGCAGAATATCGTTGTGTGCGTCGATTTCTGATATTATAGGAGACAAATAGCTGTAGTCCCTGTGTCCCAGTACAATATCTAGTCCTGTATCGGGCGGCCCATTCAATTACACGTTTCCCAATACAACTCGCCCGCCTTCCAGCACACTTCTTCCTCTATCCCTTCGATTCCTTCGTCTTCTTCGCATCGCCTTTCTTCTGTGCTTATCAATATGTTTTATTGTTTTTCGCTTTTAATCCAGGGAATAAGAAGCCATTCTTAACGTTAGCCCCTGGAACTTTGTTTTTACTCTCGGGTGCTTTATTTTATTGTAATTTATTATAAAAATTCAGTTATTTTTATTTTCCTGCCTACTTTTTATTCTTTTTTTTTTTTTTTTAGTTAATCGTCGAAGTAAAAATGTTTTCCATTTTTAGTCAGTTTGCTTTCGAGGAACATTCTAATTATTGGTGGATTCAATATTGAAATTGTTTTACTTAATTTATTGATAAACGAAAAATTATTTCGTTTCTTTTTTTAGATAAATTAATAACAGTAATGTTATAATATAAATCACATTTTTAAATTTGAGTTAAGATCGTAAAAACGTCATGAGTATTTATTTTTAATCAAATTAATAAAAGCTGTATTTTCCTTGTTATTCGGTCGTTTTTGCTATTTTATTTAAAGGTGAATTTCCGTTTCCATTTTAAAATTATTTAGTTTATTGAGAAAAAAATGACTGCGTTTTACCCAATGGAAGAAGAACGGCGGTTAAAAAAAAAGAAAAAAAAAATGAATATTATTGGAACAATCATTGGATAATGATAACCTAACCTTACCTAACCAAACTGCACCATGCATTTTCTTAACAAATTTGTGAATAACTATTATTACAGTTAATTTCTATTTACTGTTGAAAATCATAGATAAAAATATCATAAAATTAAACATAAACAGGGTTGCCATTATCTCAACCCGAATATGGGTAACTTCTACAGTTTTGAAGATAGAGATTAGGTTAAATGACAAAAAATGGGCAGAATTTCACGCTCAACTTACATCCCTTTACCAAAATCGGATTTGTCTCCTGGTTCCCGAAATATCCCAAAAAAGCTTAAAATCATCGATTTCTTTGATAATTTATTCCAAGAAAACTATTTGACATAGAAAAATAGTAATAATTTTTATGAACAATCTAAATAATTTTACAAAATTTCCATGGCTTGCTTGATTTTCGAGATAAAAGATAAATTTCGGTTCTTTTATAATGGAAACCATAGTTGACAATGGGCTTAAAAAATTGTTAATTTGTATATTTATTAGAACGTACTTACCATTTAGTACTTTTATACGCTTTTATTGAAAATCAAAGCAAATGTAATTTTTAAATATGTTTTCAGGTATTTATTATAAAATTGTCATGTACAATAAAAAATAAGACTTTGCAAACATATTTATTGATCGTTAGCGGCTTAATCAGAATATAAACAAATTAAAAACTGATTAACTTGACGCGACTTGGCCTTCATAGTGCTCATTTTACTCTTTTTAATTTGTTTATAAGTTTATTTCAGAAATCTCCTGTGAAAAACTAAGCAAAACTTTTAGTACTTAATATTTTTAAGTTTTAAAATTGTTAAACAAAGTCAATGGTTAAAAAAATTCGGATATAAATAAATAAAGATAAAAATTTGGGGTTTGCACTTGAAGGTTGAATAAGAAGAAAAGTGGAGATAGATAGAGAGAGAGAGAGAGATTGAGAGAGGGTGTAATTATTAGGGACGGTTTATTTTATTTTATGTCGTTGCACATAACTCTTGCTAAATGGTACGTTGTGGGACGTAAAAGGGGAAGAAGTTTTGCGTCGTCTCAGGTGCGTCCAGTAGAAAATGTCTTGCTTAGTCCTCCTTCGAAAGCCCTCCGTGGGTTCCACTTGGTCCTGGCTAGTTTTATGAGCTCGGCATATTTTATATGGTCCCTCGGGACACATTCCGTTTGCTACTTCTTCGCTGTATGTGCACAGCTAACACCACCACCACCACCACCCCGCTCCAAACTACTTACTTTATTCCTTAATTTTCAGTCACGCGATAAACTGTTAATTATGCCGCATCAAATTTTATTATTATTGGCTCATTCATTACTCCTTCAATTCAATCAACTTCAACTTCAAATTTAACGCCCTTTTTATTGACTTTGTTCACTTTTAATAGCTTTTTTTTAAGAATTTGCTTCCCAATACACTATAATAACATAATAATTTTATTTAATTTTTAAATGTTTAGCTTTTTGGCTACATTTACTTTGAGAAAACAAGTAAAAGTTATTAAAAAATCTAAAATCGTTTACTTTTGGGTGAAAAATATATTTTTTTAATTGTTAAGGGTCAATAAATTTCTAACTAAACTCAACGAAAACAATTTATTAGTTTATCTCGAATGTTTAGACACTATATTCAATTGTTTTAAATAAAAATAAATAAATTTAACGTTAAAATAAATTTCACTCTATCATTGCACTTAATAATTATCTCAATCATTGCTTGTTGAATGAAATGAAATTTTTTTCAGAGCTTTTTTACTTTTACTGAAATAACAAAACAGCACGTACAATATTACCATCAATACGTGTTATTAAATAATATAATTAAATTAAAAAAAAACAACGAAAGGAAAAAACAAAATTCATACGCCAAAAACAATTACTGAGCAAATCCCTTTATTATTTTTGAGAGTTCCTATAAATGTATATCTTACAAATACGTACCAACAATCTGAAATTAATAATCCACCAAACCTCTGTGGGTATTATTACTACTGCTTCGATCACTCTGCGATTCCTTGCGTCTCGAATCATTCCTGCTGCTGCTGTAATATGCAGAAGAAGAAGAAGAAGCAGTAGCAGGAGCAGCAGCTGCAGAATCGTCGTGCCTTAGCGGCGTAGATCTCCTATAGCGATCTCTGCTGCTGCTGCTGCTTCCATAACGACTTCTCTTGTGGTCCGAATCGCGATAATCTAATCGATGATGATGATGATGATGATGCTGTTTATGGCGATCACGTTCCCTGGACCTGCTGCCATCACGATCCCTCGGCTTCTTCGCGGAAATTGTAACCGGCGACGCACTTCTTGAATTTCGTCCGCGCAACGACCTGCTCGAAGTGTTCGTCCGCGAATCCGATACGAAGCTAGACTCGCTGGAGTCGCTATCGTACGCGTGACGCCGTTCTCTATGCCTACAACACATCAAATCCTTAACTTCTAAATTTCTTTATCAAAGCAAATAATGTATACTTTCTGCGCTGTTTTTGCATCAATACTCGTAATTCGTCCTCGCGACTTTGCTGCTCTTGCTTTTCGCGCTCAGTCTTCAAACGTTCAGCTATTTTATCCGCTTTAACTAAAACAATACACTGTATGAATAATTTGTTAAAAACTCTGTTTGAATTATTAATACATTGTTTGTTAAGCTGCGCTTGGCGTTTTCTTCTCAGTCGTTCTTGCAGTGACAAAGTGGCACCAGAAGTGGGTTTCTGAAAATTGCACTAAACTTTTATCATGCCTTCGCATTGGAAAACCATTAAATTAATAAATAATCAGCTTAGACGCGACAACAACAAATAAACTAATTAGTTTTTGGACGGAACTCCTAAGATTCTTACTGACTTTGGTTGATGAGCCTGCATTACCGCCTTTTGCACTATTTTCCTGGGCCCTAAAAAACACATCAATCAATTTTTTTAATCCATAAGTTTCTTATGGAAATGGAAAAAAAATTGTAAAAGCAAGCAAACAACATACTTATTTTCTGATTTATTTAAACTGCTGTCATCATCGCTGGACGTGGAGATTTCCGAAGAACTTTTATCGCTTTTTCTGCGTCCGTAATATCTAGGCAAAGGTCCGTTGACTTTATCAGCAATGGTAGCAACAGGCTCAACATTAACATTCGTCAGTTCCTTGTTTGATTTCGCAACTTCAACCTTTATCTCTGCTTTATCATCTTCCCTATTGTCCACACTGCTGCGACATCTCGATCTGGATCGCGAGCAGCTACTCTTCGCACGACCATCATTAGATGGCGATTGCGATCTTGAGCTCACTCGACTATTGTATCGATTGCTGAAAGATTTATTGGACGCGCTGGAGCTGAACGAGCTGCTCCTTTTGCTTCTGCTTCGGCTTCTGCTTCGTGAGCTCGTCGACGAACTCCTGCGTCGCTTGTAAGGGCCCCGTACAGGTGAAATGCTTCGGGAGCGTTTCTTCCTGTAGCGCGGCTTATTCGGCGACGACGAGTAGCTGCGTCGTCGTGACCAGCTCCGCGACCTTCGTCCTCTTTTAGTGCGCGATCTGCTTCTCGATCGCGACGACCGCGTACTCGAAGAAGTCGATGAATAACTAGACCTTCTTCTCAACTTTCGCGATCTGCTCCTCGATCGTCTGATATCTCTGCGCCTCTTGAAAGCCACCTTTTCATAACTGCAACTTCTTCTGCGGGAACCATCGGTTCGACAAATAAACTTTTCATTGTTCTTTGCTTGCAAACCCTCTCTTAGCTTCTTAATTTTTGACCCATACTTGACTTTATCAGCGTAAGTAGGCTTGGCAGGCATCGTCGGTTCTTCTTCGCCGCCGAAAGACGTTATGAAGGTAATTTTGCCGCTGTTTTCAGGTGACGGGGACCTAGATTCGGACTTGCTATGCACATCGACTTTAATTGTGGGCGACTCGCGGGCCGCATAACTCGGCGGACTAATCTTGCGATTCGCTAAACGCTTCTCGCGATGGGCTCGACGCTCGCGACGAGATTTGCGGCCCGAATACAGAGCCTTTTCGTGCTCTTCCTCTTTCGCCAATTTGAAACTCTCCGCTTCCTCTAAATCATTCGTCAAGAACGAATAGAAGTCGTTCGAACTCATTCCGTAATTGCGACCATGTCGATTCATTTCGTGCGCTTGAGTTTGATCCAATTTCGATACGTTTATGGACAGATCCACGTCTACATCACTATCGGAATTCTCATCAGAATTCTCCTCGTTTTCAGCATTCGATGGTGCCGGATACTGACTGGTTGTGCCAGTACCGTCTTCGTAGTTGAAACCGATTGCTGCACCCGTCGGTTTTTTCTTCTTCGGCTCGTTTTCAGTGTAACCAAATTGTTCTTCAATCAGCAGCTGCTTAAGAAACTTTTCTTCATTAATTCCCAAGAAATTGTTTTGCGCTACAATTCTGTAGCGTTCGTAATTTATTTGGCGCTCCTCGTAGCTAACTTCTTCGTCTTCTTTGCTCGTTATCGGTGGAATGTAGTCCAAATGTGCTCTCACATCGAATCTATCAATCATGTTGTCATTGTTTCCTTGCCAGGGCATCCTGGAAATTGTTAAATTTGCCATGAAAATTTGTACATTTATTATTGGCTTCTTTACTAGTAGCACTGTATATTGCAAGTGCAAAAAATAAAATTCATTGTAAGAGTAACATCAAAATCAATGATTAATTTTAACATACATGGTAGCTGGCCCTTCCGCAGCAGCTGCTATAGCTGGATCCAAGTGAATTTTGCATTGTCTTCCATGCACTTGTAGAAATTGTGTAGGATCTGCTTTCTAAATACACAAAAAACAAAAACAAAACAAAATTAGTAAACGAAAATATTTACCAAAAACACAAATAATTAATAAATCTTACAATTTTCTCATAGAAGTCTCTTCTTCTTTCGGCCCGTTTCCTATAATCCACCAGCATCCCGCGGATTTTCCGCTCTTGTTTTCTGGCTTCATGCCACATTTTTATTCCTTTTTTTGCTTTAAGCTTTGAGCAACCGTCTTATTACTATACAAAAAGTAAATACGGCATTTGTTGTTCACTACGAAGACTACACAAAAAAATATCGGCTAGTAACCCGTGTGAAATTACTATATTTCAACCAAAAATATCTAAATGAAAGCAAAATTATGGCAAATTACTAAAAAAATCGCGTTTGTAATTTTATATTTAACACTATGATTTAACATTACAACTGTCAGTGTGACAAAACAAAAGAATGTCAAAATGTCAAAGAGTGTCGGTAATGCAGGTTTCTCTCCCAGTCTGTCAACCGGTATTGTCTTTTGTTTTCCACATTTTTCGACACTTTTGCTGCGGAAAAAAGTTGCAAAGAGATTCATGCAGATTGTGTCGCCGAATCAAAATATGTCCTTTGAACGTTGTTTCCTTTCCGTCACGTAACTGCTTAGTTTTTCTGTTGTTAAACCACTAAACCACAAACAAACTTTTTTTCTCACTGCTTACCAATTTACTCATCACATTAATTTGTTAATCAAAACTATTTCAATTAACACACAATAACAATGGGCTGTTGCTATAGTTTCTTCTGCAAAGACGACGGCAATTCACAAGTAGGTACACAACTTCCATAGTTATTAAGTGATAGAAAAAAACAAAACAATTACTGAAATATAATAATTTCGTTATTTATAGGGAGGAGAACCAAATGAGAGAACTCATTTGTTAATTGATCCTGTATCAAATATAAACAGCATTCAAAGGCACAGTAGTGATGATTATTTAAGTCAGGATAATAGTTCTGTACCTAAGAAGACTGATGAGCAATCTGCTTTGACTCGTATATTGCAAGAAACAGCCACGTAAGATTGCTGTTTGCATTTAGATTTGTTGAAAGTAAGAATATTTGTTTGTTTTTAGGAATGTCATAGATGTGGCTGCCTTGGATGCTCACAATTTACAGCAGCATGAGTATTCTGAAAGAAAGAAGAATTATAACATGAGGATACAGCAGATTTATGCCAGCAATAGAGGCAATATGAAGAGCAAAGGGTTTATTTTGCAGGATGTGCCTGCTCCTGAGAAAATTCTTGCCTCTGAACCAATCAGTGCTGATGATTTTGCCTTGGTATGTCTTTTTCCTTCATTGTTCATTGATAATAAAATTTGTGTAAACCCTTTGCTTAATTAGTTAGTTAATTGTTTTCAGTCTTTAACTGATTTTCTTAAGGTGCAAGGCTCTAAAATATTTATTTCGATGTCTGCGACCGAGGGGGAATTTGTTCGAATTTTAAATTTTTTGCACAAATAGTGTAATCAGAACCAACTGTAAAAGTACTAGTACAATTCTAACAAAGAAATGGAACTTTGATTAATTATTCGCCTCAAACGAAATATCCAAATATACTAGGAAGGCAATTTTCTATTTATAAATTTGATATCGCTTACTTGTAGCAGCGTATTTTCGAATCTAAAGTGATAATCCTGTTGTGCTATAGAAAAAGACAAACAAGTTACGGTGGAATATTCTTCTAGCATCTCAATTTTATAAGCAGGTATTGTTTCCAAAACTAGGGACATCGCGAAGAATTTTTGTGAACTCTGAAATTAGCTAAAACTAGAACTCCACAAACCGAACAAAAAAAAAATGATTACACAAGATCGCTTAATTTAACGAAATTTAAAACTCGCAGCGAGGCAAAACCTTCGAAATTAGTTTAGCTTGCTTTCAAAGGTAAAATATTTAAAATCGGCCAAGTGGTATTTCCTTTGGTACCTTTCAAACTTTTAAATGGGTATTTACATAGGGTTCGTACTCTTGCTATAGAAAATTTTCGCACAAACGGATTTTTTTTTAATATCTGAAACAGCAAAAAAATATTTCTACTAATTCCGAAGTACTAAAATATTTGTTGTAAAACCTTGTACCTTCAAGTTATCATGGTTTAACCGATTTTCTTAAAGACTGCCTGTTATTGGAATAATTATTATTTGTTTTAGATTTCAACGGCAATGTCTAAGGCGGCCCAAGCCATAAAGGATATAAAAGTGGAGCACAAGGAGGACCTTGTCGTACCATTCCGCATAGATGATTACTAATTTTGATAAGAAAACCAAAAAAAAAAGCAAACAAAAAAATTTTGAACAAACGAACTTTGATTTTATATTGAAAATTCTTCTACTACTCCGTTGTTTTTACTAATTTTTCTTCTCATATGCGTTAATTGATAAATATTGTGTAATATATTATAAGACAAATGATAAACATTATATATTATTATAAATAATTATATTAGACTAAGCTTTGTGCAATGCTACAGTGTTGTTACTGTTTACAGATGCATTTGGTGAAACAATAGGACTAACGCTAACGCTAGGAACGTGAAAGAAGAACAACATAAAACCGGCGGCTAATAACAAATGGCAACTTAAGATCGCCACCCCAATTATCAATTTGTGTCTGGAATTCTTCAAGGAAGAACTTAAAGTAAATACCAAAACTGTTCCAGAGACAAGGGCAGCCACCAAAACCAGTAGCCATTGCAACCAATTGATTTGAATGGTCCACAATATAGATGTGGGTATATAGATGAACAAAGAGTATCCATAAATGCAAATCAACTCCAAAGCACCCGGTAATGAATCCCGAAACTCTTCCAGCTCGTTATCATTCAGTGTCGACTTCAAAAGTCCCCACAAACACACTGGAACCAAAGTAATGTACAGGAAGATTGCGGTGGCTGCATAGGAAACCAAGTGGAAATCATATTTCCAATGGTATTTATGTGTGGAGCTGGCAAATTGAAAGTAATTGGAAATGTTTCCACTAATTGCAATCGTGAAGATTAATGTGACTGCTATCCAGAAAGGACCGTACAAATCTGGCTTGAGGCGGATTTCGGCTCGGAGCAAGTTGGTTTTCATAGGCATTACTGAGCCTAAAAGTCTTGATTGCACATCACTTGTGTCCACATCAAAGTATTTTTGGAAGTATTCCACTGACCAAATCGAAGCTGTTTTTGTGGGCTCATCTGAGGTATTTTAATTAATTATTAGGGATTTTAGTTTGTTGTAATTAAAAGCTGATTACCTATATTTTCGTCGTTGTGGATGTTATCCCGAGGGGATGTGGGAGTGCTGTTAAATTCTGGAAAATTTGATTTCTCTGGTGAAATGTCCAAGTGAACTGCTGCTGCCGGTGCATCAAAGTGGCTTGCTGTACTTGTCGGATAATCATGGAATGATAACAACTCTTCTGTTGGTACTTCCTTTAATTCTGCCATTGCTTGACAATTTATTTACTTTGATTTAGTTGTTGTTATTTTAAAATCCCACGTACAATGCAAAAACGTCGACATATTTTCGTTGTCAAAATTATAATTTTCTGTCAAAGAGTTTTTTATGGTTAGATTTTTAATGACGGTTTTTGTTGGGTTTTTGCATTTTTGTTTTTTGCGCTAATTTAAATGTTTCATTAGCTTTCCGTTAAAAATACAATGATATTGCATCTTGTGTGCCAAATGAGACTATAGTCGTACATAGAGATTTTGTATGTATTTTTTTACACGTATTTCCCTATGTATACAGGGTGTTTTTTTTTTAATAGGCCGGTTAACTGTTTTGGGAGAACTATTTTAAATAAATAGAGCTATTTTTATTTTTGATTTCTTAATTATTCCCAAGGCCCTACTTAACTGAAATATTTTCAGCACTTGACCACTTCCGGTTTTTCTGGAAGTCCTATTTCTACCTAAGTTTTTAATGTTTCCATGGTTACGGAGTTATTATTGTGATCTGAAAACAAGGGGAAATAGGCAATTTGTATCAATTTCATTAATTAATTACATCAAAACTATTGAATCGATTTAAATGCGGTTTTCACTAAAATATTGAAAAATATATTCTCTTTAAAATGAGGTGTCACTCGACCCCCATGCCATTTAAAATTTTAAAGTTGGGGACCGTGGGGGGCAGGGGGTGACTGTTACACCATAAAGAAATATTCCAAAAGATGTCCCCCTAAGAACAAAAATTGACGTGTCTCAGGGATTTTTCTTAAAATGAGTAGTTTTCATGTTATTCCGGGTGGATACTTTTCGTTGGGACACCCAGTATAGAGCATAGTATACGATTATTAGGATTAAACGCGTTTAATTCGCTCATTTGTTAAAACAAAAGCCCGCGACTGCTTGACCTAGCGACCTACCGATTTATCCCTCTGAAATTCCAAGGCGTTCTCCCCTTGGGCGGGCAGCCGCCCAATGGGATTTCATTTCGAATACGGCTTCGTTATTAATTATGCGCTCCGAAATTAAATATTTAATAACCGAACTTAATTGATTCGCGTGAAAAAAGTTGCGAAAGGGTTGCGCCAGATGTATACTCATGGAAAATTCAAGGGAAACATCAACTGCAAAATTACTAACACATATACGCCCACCCACGCAAATATGAACTGAAGCTGTGGCGCTAATTATTGCTTATATTCATCATATAAATTTTTGAACGATTCTGTTGCAATTTTACAACGTGTTAGTTTACTAAGATCAGATTTTTTTTGTCAAAAATCCCAAGTGTCGAGAATAAAATCGTATCTTCCTCATTTTTGATGACAACATGATAACTTTATTATTTATTCCATAAATTGTACGGAGCGTTCGAGAAAAATTCAAATCAAATAATTACCTTTTACAATCAATATAACTTAATTTTTCAGATGGTGCCATCCGAATTTTATTTTAAATTCTAAAGTGTTATATCGTTGAGATCAGAAAAAAATAAGCTATTTAATGAGATTATACTATACGATTATAATAGTGTTTATGTTGTTTTTCATTGTTTATTACACTATTTAGCTGGATTGCCGTAATTGACTTTTGAAATGTCAGAAATTACGGCGCGAAATTCAAAATTAGCGTTTTTCAAAGGGCTGCTACATAAAAACGAGAAAGTGCAGGAGCTTTAAAAAAATGTTTATAGATACTCCTGATTGAATACTAGCATTTAGCTTTTCTAAAATTTCCAAAAGTTATAATGGGGAGTCGGAAAAAAGTAAAGTAAAATTTCCCACGTAATTTCCTATATCCACCTCGGCGCTGGGACACCCTGTACATAGGGAAATACGCGCAAAAAAAGTACATGTAAAATCCCTATGTATAGTTGATTTACAAAATGTAAATTAAGCGAAAAGTGAAGCTCCACTGCTGAGTCGTCCATCCCTGCACTCACAAAAATGTCAATATCTTCACCTTTTCATTGTGATTAAAAATATTAAGGAAGGAAATGGAAATATTCCTTTTCAGAACTTCTTAGAGATTCTTTCGAAAGTGTCCAGAGGAAGCGTCCAGGAGAAACTGCAATGGGTTTTCGCTCTCTACGACCTGGACGGCGACGGACTCATATCGAAAACGGAAATGGTGGACGTAGTTTCCAGCATTTATGAAATGTTGGGTCGCTCCACACAACCCTTAGTGGAAGTTGGAAGTGCCAAGGAACACGTAGAAAAAATATTTCATGTGAGTATCATTTTGATCCATTTATAAAGAGCACCACCCCCCCGTGCTGTTAGTTTCTGGATAACTGTACCATTAAAACGAAATATGACTATAATTTTAAATGAGCTTCCAACATTCTTTAATCATTAGTTTAACTATTTTTGTTGCAGAGGGTGTCTCTGTTTTTTTTTTTTTTTAATTTATTATTATAAATACACTAAATGTATGAATTTAAATTACAAAGAGACAAATTGATTTTAATCTTAAATATTGTAACGAAGCAGGTAAAATTAGTTGTAAAAAAGTTCAGCAGGGTTGGTGCCAGACTTTTATTTGACCTCGTGAACGAAAAAGAATAGCTTAAAACGATTCAGTTGGAATGCTAATTAAAAAAATTACAATTAAAATGTGAGCATCGCAGCGGCCAAGATTTACAACATACCTAATTAATAAAATTACAGGCAGCCCGGTGTAGTCGATCAAAAATGGCGTTACGAAAGGCACAAGCACTGCTATCACCAAAGCAAATCGCAACTTAGCTGAAACGATATTAAGTGCCGTCGTCGCGATCGCGGATCAAAAACGCCAAATCGCGATGAAAAATGATTGAAACGAACATGACCGAAAGTCAAAAGTGGTGAGTGCTCATTTTTCGGTACAATATGACTAATTTAATAATAGAATGTACTGTTTTCCAATAAGCTTTCCGGAAAGTGTTCACTAAACAATCAAATTGTGACTGTATAATTTCTATTGTACTGACCATATAATAAAATTGCTTCAACTTTTTGCACTAATGGGCGATAATCCTGAAACATTAGTAGTAATTGTAAGGTCATTAATTACTTCAAGAACTATTACTAAATCCAGTTCTGATGAAAACTAGTAAAATTGTTCAATTTACAAAATATTTTGTCGTACAATAAAACCCGGGTGCAACGCTCTTTAAGGTATCCAACAGTGATAAAGCGGGAAAGTACTGAAATGCACGGTAATGCAAAAAAAAAAAAATAATAATAAGACAATAAATAAATGAAAGTACCCAAACTTTTGGAAAACTAAGTAATTATGAATGAACCAAGTCGAGACCGTGGCGCTGTGCTTTGCGCTCCGGACTTCGGTCCGACGATCATGGTCATGATCATGATAGTGTATGAGTACGCATTTCCACCACCATGGCGGAAAGACCTTTGGCCAATAGCCGCCCTGTGTTCATAGCACAACTTAGAAAAAATTATATACTGTACTATAATGATAAATTATTTTTGATTCTTCAACGTAATTCCTTCGCGGAACACAACATCCATGACGATTTTTTTCGCAGGGAGCGTTTTGTGATGTCATTTTCAAGGGAGAAGTTTCTTTAAAAATATCACAGCCACCCGAATTAATTTTATTAAATACGATTTGATCCGCAACAATAGACTGCAACCTTTATCAAATAAAAATGTTTTATCGTTTGCAGCTCATCGACACGAACAAAGATGGCGTGGTCACAATCGAAGAGTTCATCCAGTGGTGCACCCGTGACGAACAATTTCTCCAATCGTTCGACACCCTCGACACCGTCTTGTGATTGGTTTTTCTTTACCATTTGCGTTTCAAGTTACTGTGGTGTAATTAGCCACCGATCGGCGGACGTCAAGTTAATCTACCACGCACAGATGGATTCGATTTGAATAAACGACGTTTGATTGCCGATCTTACGGGGCCATGTTCTTCTTTTTAGAATTTGATCAATTTGATGTTAAATATAAGTGGACAATGTCCTCTCCCTTAATATTTATCTTTCAATACCTAAGCACACATTCGAGAATTATATATGGCGTGAAAAATTCAAATCCATTAATTTGTTCGTCGCCGATTTTCAAGCCAAAAATGAAACAAATGTTTCTGCGTCGATTTTGTCATGTTTGGTTTGCGAGTTGTTAATAATGTGTTGCCAAATAAAAGAAAGCCATTGGTTGCATTGAAACCTTGGCTTTCCCGTATATTTAGATTGGATGCATACTTCAGCCATTAAAATACTGATAGCTAATGTGAAAATATCATATAATACTTCCTGTATTCTATACTTTGAATCAATATTAGACTTAATTACATTTGGGCTCACAAATGATCAACTTTATGAACTTATTTACTTATTTATCCGGGGTTAATTTTATCTGTTAAATTTTATTATTTTCCCTAAAACAAAATATACAGGAGTGTTTCCATGAGCGAACTTAAAAATATAAAACTTTTAAAATAAATGTTTACTTATTTAATATTTCTTAATTGTTAGTGATTAATAAATTAGTTTCGTGACTCCATTGGTATGCAACCCTGTGTGCCAAACCTAATAAATTTCGATTGCTATTTGCAACTGCCGTACATACTGTAAAATTATTTCAGGTGAATTATACCAATTAAAGTAAACTTAACAAGAATACATTTTTTAAAAGTTATTTATATCCTAGAGTTTATATGATAATTCTATTGGTATTCCTATTTCATATTTTATTTTTTCGTATTTGTCAAAAATCGTTCGTTGAGCACAGATTCTTACAAAATTTTGCCTATTTAGCCGAATCTCTATCCCCATTCTTGACAAAGTTAGCCATCCAATGCTATCAAGACAAAATTGATCGCTCTATATAATAGTTAGACCTATGAATTCTGTTAACAAATGTGTCCACTTTTAAACATAAAAAGTGGTGATTGTGGTGAATTAACTCGAAAAAATATATATCTGGTTTCCATCATTATTTAAAAAAGCAAATATTACCTCCTTGCAGCATTTGCTATTTTAAATTTACAGCAAACGTTGAAAATTATTGTATTCCCTTCGACTTAATACCAAAATATGTAGAGAGAAAAATGTAAATATCAACTTTCTATAATGAAAACTAAGTGCGTTACAAAAATATTGTAAAACTGGGAGGGCTCATTTAGTCTCACTCACAGCCAATAAGTAATGTTTTCCCTTATTCTTCTTTATCCACAGTATGTCCCACTTTCCAATGGCCATACTTAGGAATTTTACCTTTTCGAAAAATTATAATGGAGAGCAGGAAAGAGAAAAAATTAATTTTCCCTCGTAAATCCCTAGGGTCAGAGGGAAAGTGGGCACGCTGTAAATGTCTTTATTAATCGGTCGGTTAACTGTTTTGAGAGGTATAACACAGAAACTATTTTTTTTGTTATTATTAATATTCCCTAAGACTACTTACCTAAAATAGTTTTCGTCCTTGACCACTTCCGGTTATACCAGAAGTTGATGTCAACTTTGAAATTTTAAATGAGACAATTTTATTGTCATATTTCAGTTCTCTTTTTTTTTTTAAATAAAGATCTTGTCCAAAAAGTTTCATCTATTACGTCAGTTTTTCAAAATATTATCGGCTTCCGGTTACTTTTGTAAAAATTAATAATGATATTGAATGAAAAACGGGAGGTTACATTTGAAAAATGTAAGGTATTTTGAATATGAATTTAATTTTTTAAATATTTTTTCTCGAGTACTTTATTCAACACGTATTTGTTGAAAATGATTTTTCCAAACAGGCTAACGTGAAAAAATGGTCCTGTAAATTTGGAATTTTCAAGCTGGAATCAAATTTCATTGGACCCTTTTAAAATTAAGTGTTGTCAATATTGTGAATATAGTATTTAGAAATATTTTGGCGAAATGTTTAAAGTTACTGACTTCTATTATTATTAATTATAACAAAACGCATTTACAGATTGTGATGAAACATCTTGAAAGTTTCTTTTTATAGTTTTACTTTTACGATTTACGTAAATTAATTTATTTAGGTTGTGCCAACGGCCGACAACTTTGTTGTGTGTTGCCACTCGAATTCTTAATTGTGTTGTGATTGACTACAATGAATTATGTGTACGCTGAATGCTATACTATGATAATAAATCTATATTCTATTATAGATAATACTTTTTATTGATGGGTGAGGTTTGATGGCGCTGTAATTTTATGTACGCACAGCTTTTCAGTTTTCCATATTAAAATGCTCTAAAATCTTTCTTTGAGATAATTACGCCAATTCCATCGACAGAATCGATGGTGCGACACATTATCTTGCCCTTTACAGGGCCGGCAGTCACCGGTCGTTTGGTTCTTCAGAAGACGCCGGCGGCTACGTCACAGAAGGCATCCATTAGACGCAAGACTGCGACTACCGAGGAGGTGCCGCTTATTGTTACCGATGACACCAACGTGGAGGCCCACGATCATAAAATGTCACGAAGATGATGGTGCTGATGGACCTTCTGCTAGTACTCTTCAAGTTAGCAGTTTCTCTCCTTTTGATTTTCTAAGCTTATTCTAATTTTATTATTGTCCCTTTTAATGCAGAGTTAGAAGAAACTGAGAAAGGAATACTTTTTCATTTCCCATCTTTTGGGTATGCACAGCACCCTGTCCCTCTTGGGGTCAACTACCCCTATGGAGGAGGCAATAGGGTTGGTATTAGGAGTAAATAAGTGCGGGAAGATGAATTCAAATTTAGACGATGTAAATCTGGTTGTCTACAATAAGGTCCATAACGTTAATTAAATTCAAATTGGTGTTCCCTTTATTAAAAACGGATTCAACATTAGACATTTTTGGCAATTATTGGCTCTGAAGAGAACTGTTATCATTCGATAAAGAGTTTGTGTTATTATTAATACTGTTTATATAAATCGTTAGCTCTGAAAAGAGCTGATTGATTGTGTTTTCGATGAAATTACCTGAAATTATTGCTAATTTGAATTTAAACTAACCGAATTAAAGGAAACAATTGCAAAACTAATAATTTTAACAATAACAACTTAAATTAATTTAAAAAAATTGCAAATTCAATTGGGTGGCACTAAAACCGTTGTCACCCGGTATGCTTGGCTCCCAATTATTTGAAAAAATCCGCTCAATAGACTCAATTGTTCAAATAAGTAGCGCCTTAAATCGGATTTGTCGGTAGTACTTTCTTAGAGTTTCAAGTGGGGCATCTTATTTCTTTAAAATTTTCGAGCACAAATAGCAGCTGCTTATACCTGCGATTTTATTGGTTCCTTTTCTATGTGAAATAAAAAAGGATTATTATTCGCTACAGATCTTTAGTGAAATGGAGTTGCACGTGCGAGATAAATAATCGAAGACGAATCGTCGTCTTGCAACTAAAACATCTGCCGTGATTCAGATTGGCCAGCGGTTTGCATAGTTTCTAGTGGGGCTTACTGTTTTATCAAATTTTGTCACGCACAAATAGCAGATGCTTATACCTGCGATTTTATTGGGTCCCTTTCTATGATAAATCCAAATGGATTATTATTCGCTACAGACCTATTGTAAAATGGAGCAAATTTTCATCTGCAAATTAAAGATGTTTAAATTATGATGCGCACAAGGAGCAAATCTGATTGCGTTTTCATTGGTTCGCTTATTTATTCTTATTTTCGAATCCCGTTTTCTTTAAATTGAACGAATTTCGCGCGGAAAAAGCCAACATATAATGAAATTTCACAAGGAATCCCTTTTTTCACCTATAAAGTATTAAAATTAACTTTTTAAATTAGATTTTTAAATATTTTTTTATTTTGTTTTGTTGTTAGAATTTTTTTTAAGTTTTTTTTTTTGACTAAATAATTGAAATTGATGTTTTCGTTTGTCGACTTGAATTTTTAAGCACATAACTTAAAATAAAATAAATATTTTTACAACTAAAAATAACAACCCTTATGAAACACTTTTCTCATTCAACGATTAGAAAATTTCTTTCCTTTTTCTTACTTTTTTTTTCTTATTATTACAACATTATTGTTGAAAATACTTGTTGAAAAGTCAACGAAATTCCTAAGCCAGAGGTATTGCCTCTGAAACTGGATTTTTATTTAAATTACGTAGCTTAAGTTGCTAGTTACTTTAAAGTTCTTTAAAGTACTAGTACGGTAAAGTAATTCACATTTGACGTTTCGAACTGTCAAGTCAAGTTACTTTATTTCACAGTTCGAAACGTCAAATGTGTTGTTTTATGTAATTATTCTAAATTTCGTAAAAATCGATTCAAAAATAAAGAAATTGCAGGAGTGGTAGTAAATCTTGTGTCATCCTGTATACATACAATAAAATTTCTATGATACTTGGTAACGTCACCCTTACTTCAATGAAAAAGCCCAATTATTACGAAACAATATTTTCAACTGGGAATTGTTTTTTTTTTTTTTTTTATTTAATGTAATTTATTTAATGTAAAGAAACAATTGGACGGATTACTGCCATTAAATTATAATAATAAATAACTAATAGATGAGTATGAAGGAGGGTATACGTGTACGCAAGACAAAAGAATAAAAGTAAAAATTATTACAAAAGTAAACAACGAGATAAGGTAAGTTATATGGACATATACGTGCCAGCTCACCACTACACTTGTACTTGTTACTAACTACGTCTTATTCTATAAAACGCTGATTTAACACTTTATTAATTATATAAAGAATCTTCCCGTTGTCTTGTGTGTTACGACATTATTACGACAATAATTACTATAATGTGCATTGTTATTATAAAAGTACCAGTAGCCACATTATTATTGTATCAGTATCTAAAGTTTTTCAGTAACTATTTTATTAGTCAGAGTTGATTTTTATTATTTTTAATAAATGTTCAATGGTTTTTTTTATATTTTTCATTGCATTTCGGAATTATTTTAATAGTTAGTTTATTTCTTTCAGTTTTAACAACTTTTTAGTTGTTTTTCTACTTTTTATAGCATTTCAGAAATTATTTTATTAATTACGGTTGATTTTTATTACTTTTAATAACTTTATATTATTTTTATTTCATTTTCATGGCATTTCAGTAATTATTTTATCAGTTAGGGCATTGGTTAGGGGTTATTTTAATTATTTTTGATAACCTTTGAATAATTCTTTGAGTTTGCATTGAGTTTTTGTAATTAACTTATTAATAGGGTTGCTTTTATTAATTTTTATCAGTTTAGAATTGTTTCTAATACTTTTCATCGCTTTTCAATAAGTTATTTATTAGTTTGGTCAGTATTTAATGTTGTTCAATGAGTTTTAGTAATTAATTTGTCAGTTAGGGTTGTTTTTAAGTTGTTCATTGAGTTTCAGTAATTAATTTAATAGTTAGGGTTGTTTTTAATGT
>JASKGO010007717.1:0-23586 GCA_030556065.1 Holobus sp. GC000080 | reverse complement strand
GTACCCCGGGAAAATTATGATTTATGGATTTATGGTACCCCCCGTCCAAATCTCCACTAGTGCAATAATTACAGACCATAAAATTTGTCCAGAGTGTCGAGTCTTTGATCAAAGCCCAACAAGAAGTAATACTTGTTAACAATAAAATTCATCCTATGAATTTCTATTTTAAGTAATTTATCATTCTGTTTTGAATATTTATTTTATTACTTATTGTTTGAAAATTGATTTATTTCAATTGCAATTTAATACGTTGAAATTTTAAAGTGAAAATGGCGAAAACTTAATTAATTTAATTTTTAAATGTTTCACATGTTTTTTCTTCAAGTAATTATGTGATAAATCATTAGCTTTGAAGAAATTTATTACAATTTTTTTGACTCTAATTTTATTTACATTCTGTTTAAAAGAAACAATTTATTACAAAAATGAAACTATAAATAGATTGAAAAATGAGCTACCGTTTGTAATTACTTTTAATTGCGCATACTGATTAATTATGCAGATCATTTTTTTCCTAATCATTGTCTTGGGAAATTATCAGTTCAAAAAACTTTTTTTAAATTTAATTAATAACAAGTTACTGTCATTGCTTCAATATTAATTAAAAAAATTGCTTCAATAAATTGAAAAAGTAATTAATAGAAAACAACAGAAAACTTTACGAGCTATAAATGAAAATTGGTCTTTAAATTTTATTATCCCATTACCCAAAATTACTATTAAAAAATAATAACCACAAGTTAAATCCAACTAAGCAAAATCTTATCAATAATTTTGCGAAACGAAAAAGAGGAAAAATTATTTTACTTTCGCAATAAAAAATGTATTTTGCAAAACCCAAGTCAATAACTGTTTCGTTTTTTAACAATGAATAAAATCTAATTGAAAAAAGAAAATAAATGAAGTAAAAATTGGATAAAACATTTATTAGATATGGGTCAGTGGTGAAGCAGAGAGTGGGTATAAAAGGAGCTGAAGTCTCTTGCGAGCTGGTTACTTCTTGCTGTTGCTATCGGCGAAAGTTGTCTCGCAGAAAATTTATTATAATAATATGTTCTTGTTGTTCTTGGTGTCTTGATGACGGTGTTTACTTATAGATTTATAAATTGTCTGCATTTGAATGGACGACGGTCACCATTTTTAATCACTAGACATTTATAACATCTTATAGTTTAGTGCATTTTCGCCGGTGCTTAGTGCTAGTCCATCACCATCACCAACAATTTCAAAAAACAATAGTTTAAAAAATCCAAGCAGCCAATTCTTCAAATGAAGGTGAAGATGATGAAAACGTAAGTTTTTATTTCGTGATTTTAAATGACAATAATAAAGTGTAGAAAAAATTAGCGTCATTGTATTCAAATATATACATTGCTCTTTTATGCAATAACAAAGCTGTTAAAGATATTCCAATGAGGAATTTTGTTATTAAAATTCACTTTCTAAAATTTATATAGGATTATTCACATTTATTGTCGCCGCTTTTTCACATTTACCATTTTTTTAAACGACCGTTTTTTCCAATTTATCTCTACGCAAAGAGTAATTAATGCAATAAAAATTCTTTCGAGCTTTCTAATAGACGACAAAGCTGATTATTAATTTTTATTACCGCTTATTAACAGCATTTCGAATTTTATCAACAAAAATTAACTGCATATTTTTCCATTGTGAAGACAAAAGCAGTGACAAATGCACAAAACAATTGACGAAAGGAAGTGAACTGTAAATATATGAAACACATTGTCTGCACGAAGACAAAAACGTGACTGAAATTTAAAAGAAAAAAATTAATGAAATGTCTCGTTAGGTTTTTCATTTTTCAACGCGCACAAAAATGGATTCTCAAAAATCATTAATAATGATTGATTTCCGATGATTTACTGACTTTCCCCGTAATTATACTTTTGTGGCCATTGAGCCAACAAAAGGTAATAGAGCCCCATTAGGCGGCCTAACGAAATTATTACTGAAGCCGAAGGCAAGAAGTAAAAGTAAAAATCCTTGAATTCAATCTCTGTACACTTGTTGTTCGGTGTTAAAGACTGTTAACGCCAAAAGCGACCATTGTACCTTTTGAAAAGTTCACCATTGTTGCTAATTAACCGCTGTTGGTTGTAAGAGAGCTTAAGATGCTGTGCGATGCGCTTGCCTAATCGTTTCATTAGACGGAAACAGCAGGCAATTAATTCTTTCAACATTTACAAGATTTTATGCAAAATTTAATTTTACAGAAATTATTACAATAAATATCAAATATCGTCGACGATGAGAAAAGTTTTTGCGCAAATATCTCTGTTAACTCTTGCCACATCAATTTTCCAACTATCACGGCTGTTTGAGTTTATATGAAAAAGAGATTACAGAGATTTAGTAAAATGTCTTTCAATTAGAGCATGACAAAAATTGTTGCGCACTCTTAAACTCTATTATTGCTGTTTTAGTTTTATTATTATTTTATGTATTGATGAAGAAAATGCATAATATATAAGCAAATGTGTAAACGCACACATTTTTCTAGTGCATGAAGAATGGTTTTCCAATATTTTGGATCGTGATTAGCTCGAGGGTAATGAGAGTGAAAGAGGAAAGAGAAATTTCTTGCATTATTTGCGTTCTGCCCGATCAAGGCCAGATTGTGACCTTCCCATTAAAGAAAGTTTGTCACTTGCTTTGTCAAAATGGCCTCCACATTTTTTTTAATTTTTAAACCGCAAGCCACAACTTTTAAATTCATCTTGTTAAAATTATTAATAAATGTAAATTTAAAAAATAAATGTTAAATAAAAATTCTAAAAATGAAATGTTTAAGAAAACAATGCATTTATTTAAAAGTTCCGCTTGAAAGGACAAGTAGATAACTTGGAAGAGATCATTAAAATGAAGAGCAGCAAAAACTCGTTGGCCAATTTCTAAATGGCAAACGTCGAAGGCGCCAATCGATACAACTGAATAGAATGTCGAAAAGTTTCTATTTCACTTATGGCAAAATAACATCGCTCAACAATACGAGCTCTTTTCCATCAATCTATAATTACGAGTGTAATTAATCCAGGAAATGTTTCCTTTGGTTGGTTTGCGCCGAAGAATTAATATCTTCGTCGATTGTTGCTTTTTGAATTTTTCTATGCAGCAATAAATTTGCGCAACGTTTTTTGCTTATTTGTGTTATTAAAAAATAACAATGGCTTGACTATTTTTTTGCTATAAATTAATATTTTCTTTTATTGTTGTTATTATACTCAGCAAATAGGTTTGTTCAATGCACATCCTTTTAAATAAATGACTCTTAAGAGTTTCAAATGGAAAGTGCGCAAATCTATCGATCATTACTTTCAAATATTTTAGCTCTTTCATTAGTTTAATTTAATTTCTATTTAATTTTAATTAAAAAGCTAATCATTTTTCATATTTAGAAATTTCTCGTTTTAAAATTTGCTAAAAAAAATTTCAGGATATTCCTTTTGGCATTAACACTGCACGTGACTTATGCCGAAGTGCAATTGGTAACCGAACCAAAAGCTGGAGAAGAGTACGTCTTTCTGCAAACGTCAGCTGCTGGATCTCGCCCCGTCGAGCGCAAAGAGAAAGTTTCCGAAACGGAACAAGTTTTCGAAACGGCGCACAAGCTGCCACCCTCCATTACCTACGCCCTCAAAGAGTCACTAGAGTACGAAAGCGCAAACCTTCCGCAGAAATCGCCGAAGAAACGAGAAGCCAATGCTGAGCCTGCAGAACCGCCGGCGCCGGCTCCAGCTGGAGCCATCAAATTAGACGTTCAGAAGCTGCTGGAACAGTACAAATCCGAACTGAAAACTTCGACGACAACATCAAAACCGAAAATTGCAAAATCCAACAGGTCCAGGGCAACAAAAGCAACCACTACCACCACCACAACTACAACTGAAGCCACTAGAGGTAGACGCGTTGGTTCCGGAAGGAGGACCAAGAAGGAAGCCCAAGATGATTTCACAGCCACTAGTCCCAATCCAATTTTAACCACTGCATCGTCTTTAAGGAGGGTTGTCGACGACGATTTAGACGAAGGTGCATTTTTAGCAAGCGGAAGTGAACGTCAACGGTCACGCATTCAAATAAAAAAAGGTCCCAATGGCCAAGAATATGAATACGAGTACGTTTATTATTACTACGACGAAGATGAGGATAACAAAGATCCACCAGTAGTAAATGGACACGATGGTCCTGCTAAAGAAACTGCCGAACAGTCAAAGGCAAAGGTCCCGGAAGCAGTGAACGTTAACGAAGTGGTACCTTCGAGAAGTCGCACCCGCGGAAGGCAATTGGAGGAAGAAGAAATCGTAGGCGAAGAAAGACTTCCTGCTAATACAAGGTTTCCGCCAAGGAGTCGCAATTTGAATACCACACCTGTTACAGAAGTGGAAGAACCCAGAAGGTCTTCCGACACGCAAACAGACGAATCTCAAGGAAACAGAGGACGCACCCGGGCAAATGTTAGAAGACCCAGTTTGGATTTGGTCGACAATGCCAGTTTTAATACGCACACCAATTCCGGAAATGCCAATGGACCAAGTTTTCCCTCGGATTTACCAGCAGGGCCTGTGAGGTTTTTGGGAGCTACACCCAATGAACGCGTTGAGATTCCGGCAGTATCCGCTTTGCCAGCAAAAGAAGTTCAACAACAACTGACCAATGAAGATGCTCCTAAGGAAGATATCACAACTGTTATGTCGCCAATGGACAAGGTCGCTTTGGATTTGTATGCCATTCTGCAAGGAACCCAAAAATTATCAGGAGAAGGACAGCAGAACGAAAGTGATAGTACTGAAATTCCTGATTCGGAAACAACAACTCTTGAAGCAACCACTGAGGTTCCAACAACTGAACCGACGACTCCCAGTACTACCACGACAACCACAACAACGGCGGCACCAACAACGGAATCCACTGGATTTGGTAAAGGCACCAGATTCCGGGGACGTCCCGGAATAAGCAAAAGACCTTCGGTATCTTCGAGTACCTCCACCGAACAACCGCAAGAAACCACTAAAAGGAACCGCTTCAATAGACCTTCGTTCGGAACAAGGCCCAGATCACGCCCGACATCAGCACCAGCTGAAAATAACGAAGAATCGACTAAGGAAGACGCCAAGCCTGTGCAAAGCACCAGAACTAGGTCCCGATTTGGATCATCGAGAACCCGTGGCAGTAGCAGTACAACAGAAGCTATTTCTGGTGATTCGGGGTCTTCGCCGTCTAGCAGACCGTCTCTTAGACCAAGACCTACGTTTAATTTGCGCGGAAGAACGAAACCGACGACTTCAGCTGCAGATTCCGAGAATTCCGGAAACGAATCGAACCATGAGGAAAGTTCAACCACTGCTCGCAGTAGAGCCCGCATCAGTTCCGGCAGTGTGAGACCTCTAAGACCGGGACCTAGAATTAACCTTGGAGGACGAGGAAGAGTAAGCAGCACGGCTGCACCGGAACATTCGGCAGAACCAGCTCCGGTTGTGGAAGAAGATCAAGAAAGTGCGAAAACGGAAGAGCAGGAAACTAAAGTAATGCTCAAATTATGAAATGTATATGAAAAATGTTAAATCTGTTAAATTTTCAGGATGTTGAAGCGGCACCAGCATCAGACAATTCAAATCCTTTGACTCGTCTGCGAAATAGACAAAGACAACCCCTGCAAGTGCGTCCCAAAGCGGCAGCCAGTAATCCTGTGGCAGTGCGTCGCACCAATCCCCTTTTGGCTCGACGCAAAACAGCAACCGAAGTCCCGTCCAGCGAGGCACCAGCAGCTCAAGAAATAAGTGCCACTGATGCACCAGCACCAGTTGCCGAAGAAGAAGCTTCGACCGATCCGGCGCCCAGTTCGACCACCACAACTGAGGAGCCTAAAGGACTCAATAAGCTCCTGGCAGGAAGAAGGAGATTGAACTTGAGGACGCCCGGTACCATTGCGTAAATTGCATTTTGTGAAATATTTAGCTAGGTAATAATAACAATTAAAAAACAAAAAACAAAAGACTCGTAATAATCATTTGTATCTTGATTGTAGATTATCGTAATGATCACGGAGCTTAAGAAAATGTAAATTAAGTTTTTTTAATGGCAAATTTTAAAGACTTAATACCGTTTAGCGGTTGTACTATTTATCAATAACATTATTCAATAGCGTTTTCCCGAAATTAATAGTGATATTGTTTGATTATTAAAAAGTGTATTGACCCTCTGTTTCTTTCCATAAAAATTAAAAAATCATATTTATTACCAATAGTTTTAGAGTTTTTTTATTTCTTTTACCAATTGTAATGATGATAAATGCAAAATAACTACATGCAATTTTTTAGATGAAGAAAAAAAACATGAAAAATCATACCATCCTAATAATCCATGACAATTCAAGATCTCTCCATAACAAACACCACTTTACACTAACTTTCATATAATATATAACTTTTTATTGCTAATTTATACCAAATTAATTAACGGTCACATCAGTTAACGAACAATTTATTCATTTGTTTTCAATAAACTCGCTTATGCAACTTAAAGTACGTACTTTGCGAAGCTCGCTGCGCTTCATAGTTGGCGCCATCTGCATTACTTCTGTATTAAATTAATTGGTCATAACCCCACAACAAACAAAACGATTGTGTTGTTTACCGAAATTGCAAAATTTAATCGATTTACTCCATTTACTAGGTAAAAATGCCGTATGCTAATCAACCATCAGTTCATATTACTGATCTCACCGATGAGAATGTAAAGTTTTACATAGAAGACACAGATTTAAGGTAAAAACTCGAAAAACAAAAAACGCCAACCAAAATAACAAATGCAAAATTTCAGTGTTGCTAACAGCATCAGAAGAGTATTAATTGCCGAAACACCAACATTGGCCATTGATTGGGTGAAACTTGAGGCGAATTCAACAGTCTTAAGTGATGAATTCCTGGCCCATAGAATTGGGCTCATTCCATTGATTTCTGATGAAGTGGTGCAGAAACTGCAGTACCCCAGGGAATGTGTGTGCTCCGATTTCTGTCCAAATTGCAGTGTGGAATTCACTTTAGACGTGAAATGCACCGATGATCAAACCAGGCATGTCACAACAGCTGATTTGAAGTCCAGTGACTCAAGGGTGCTGCCTGTTACTTCCAAACACAGAGATGATGATTCGGCAGAATATGGAGAATCCGACGAAATTTTAATTATAAAATTGCGCAAAGGGCAAGAATTGAAAATCAGGGCTTATGCTAAAAAAGGTTTTTTCTTCTAAAATCTAAAAATATATTTTCTAACAATTTTTGGAAACTTTCAAGGCATTGGAAAAGAGCACGCTAAATGGAACCCAACTGCTGGAGTCTGCTTTGAATATGATCCTGATAATGCAATGAAGCATACCTTGTACCCTAAACCAGATGAGTGGCCAAAGAGTGAATACAGTGAATTGAAAGAAGATCAATGTAAGATTGATTGCCCCAAAGACGTTATTTGTATAATTGTTTTTTTTTCCTTTTTTAATAGATGAGGCAGCATTTAGTTGGGAAGCAAAACCAAATAAGTTCTTCTTCAATGTGGAATCTTCAGGAGCATTGAAACCAGAGAATATTGTCACCATGGGCGTCGAGACTTTAAAAAGCAAACTTTCCAATTTGTTGATTCAGTTGAAACACGAATTGGAACCCAATGCATTGGCTTGCTAAATCCTTATTTCTAATTTATAAGTTATGTATTGATTTTAATTACTGAATTACGGAGAAATTATACTTTAAATAAACAAAACAAGTAAAAAAAATACCTAATTGGAAAATTTGAACTTTTCCTTGCGACATCTATGTTCTATAAACATCACCACAAAAACCATCAGTGACTGTTGTTAATTAAATTTAAGTAATTAATTGATGATTATTTGAAAGTTTCAAAAGATTAACAACATTATGTTAAAAACAAGAAATACATTTGCTAAAACTAAGCACACAAAGACTGCTTCCGACTATTCCTAAACCCTTAAACCATTTTCCCAACCAAAAACAACAAATGTGATAACACAACCTAAAAACAAAGTATCAAAAACATAACAAAAGAATTAATTAAACAATAACAATGGCAACTGTAAAAACGCCCGAATTAAAAGTGATATTGTGCGGTGAATTTGGCGTAGGAAAAAGCTCCTTGTTTAGAAGATTTGCCAATGATTCCTTTGTCACAGCCTCAGATCGACAATCAACCTTAGGGCTGGACCATTTGGCCAAAATTTACAAAGTTCAAGATAAGAATATCAAAGTACAATTAATTTTTTTTTTCCATAAATCACTTAAATTAATTTAATTTACTTTTTCAGTTGCAATTATGGGACACTGGAGGTATGGAAAGAGTGGCTTCTATAACATCAAGCTATTACAAGTTTTCTGAAGCTGCAATTTTGGTGTTCTCATTAGATAATGCTTCATCATTCAATGTGCTATCACAACATCTTCTTGATATTGTATCTTTTGCCGAAAACGCCAAGATTTACCTATGTGGAAACAAAGCTGATCTTGTAAAGTCTGCATCTCAGGTTACAAATGCTGAAATTGATTCATTTTGGTAGTTTTTCCTTAATTTTTTTTAAATAATTTTACAATAAATGCAATGTTTTTTTTAGTGAACAATGCCATAATATTATTGTTGCTACCTATAAAGTTTCCTGTAAGACTGGTGAAGGGGTACAGGAAATGTTCCAGGAGATTGCACAACATTTGGGACAGTCAACCAGATCAAGACTGGAATTGAATGCCATGGAAAATCAAGGATTTAAAATTGGGGAAAACGATGAGGCTACTGATAACAATTGCTTGTGCTAAAAATGCTATTTTTTTGTTTTAATTGTACAGAACAAACTGATAAAGCTTAGGTAAGGCAAAATATTGACACTAGATTTGTAACTTTTTAATCAATTTAAGAATAATCTATCTAAAATAATTGTCCATTTTTGTGTCCTAAAGAAAAAAATCTGTGATATTGTAACTTTAGGAATCTCTATCACAATTTTTTTTACACAATGAATAAACTAAATTGCTACCAAAACCAATTAAGAAATAAAAAGATACTTGCTTTTAGTGCTGCGACCATTTAATATTCTTCAAATCTATTCCTTCTTGCACCATTTCCCAAAGAGGACTCATTTCTCTGAGGCGGAGCACATGTTTTATGCATTTTTCAACAGTGTAGTCCACTTCTTCCACTGTTGTAAATCTTCCCAAACCAAATCTGAAAAAAAAACATTATTTAAAGAAAAAAATAAAATAAATGAAAGAAAAAATAAAATAAATTAAACGGTATACCTTATGGAACTATGAGCTAAATCTTCATCAGCACCAATGGCTCTTAGAACATAGGATGGTTCTAAAGAAGCTGAAGTGCAAGCTGATCCACTGGAAAGAGCCACATCTTTGAGAGCCATTAAAAGCGACTCCCCTAAAACGAAAATAACATTTTAAATTAAAATTTAAAACCACTGAGAACTTTAAATTTTAAACAATACCTTCAACATAGGCAAAAGACAGATTGATGCAGCCAGGATAACTGTGAACAGGATCACCATTCCTTATTACATGCGTAAGTCCTGCGTTCATCTTTTCCAGCAGTCTCTCACTCAGAAAAGTAACCCATTTGTGGTCGTATTCCATTTCTGTTTGGGCAATCCTACAAGCAGCACCAATGCCAACAGCTAATGGAGCAGGCACGGTACCGCTTCTAAGACCTCGCTCCTGTCCTCCTCCACTTTGAAGAGCTTCAATGCGCACACGAGGTCTTCTTCGCACGTAGAGAGTACCGATACCTTTGGGGCCGTAAATTTTGTGTCCACTAATGGACATTAAACTAATATTCATTGCGTTAACATCCAGTGGGACTTTGCCAACTGCCTGAGCTGCATCTGTATGAAAATGTATCTTTTTATCTTTGCATAATCGGCCGATTTCATCAATTGGTTGTTTCACACCAATCTCATTATTTACAGCCATCACTGAAACTAATGTTGTCTCAGGAGTGATGGCTTTATCTAAATCTTCCAAAGAAATCAAGCCGTTTTGCTGAACCGGCAAATAAGTGACTTTGAAACCTTCGCCTTCTAATGCACGGCACGAATCCAGCACGCACTTGTGTTCTGTCTGAGTGGTAATTACATGTTTGCCTCTGCTAGCGTAAAAACGCGCAACGCCTTTAATAGCAATATTGTTGCTTTCTGTGGCTCCTGATGTAAAAATGATTTCTTTTGGATCAGCACCTATAATATCAGCTACTTCTTTTCTAGCTTCTTCCACTGCATGTTCAGTTTCCCAGCCGTAGGTGTGGGTTCTGGAATGAGGATTTCCATAGTAATTTGTTAAGTAGGGAAGCATTGCATCCAAAACTCGAGGATCCTGAAATTTTAATTTTTAATGCATAAAAACCAGATTACATCTATGATTTAAAATTGCACCATTGGAGTAGTAGCTTGTGCATCAAAATATAATGGTCTTCCCGAAAGAGACTCCTCTGCTGCTTTAGATTCTGCAAAAGTTTAGAAAATTTAATTGTTATAACCTATAAAAAACTGAAAATGGATTTTCGTGATTTTACCTGCATTGGTCGATTGATTTCTTATGGAGATTCGATAAAATGTATTACCGATTATACGTTTACATAATTTCACATTGATTGGACGTAACATTATTGTAGATTTTTCGGAAAATTAAAAACAATTTTGGAACAATTCAAAGCAAGTGGAACTCAATGCCACGAGTATGCAACTTCATTAGCAAAATTTTTATTTAAGGTTAACTTGCATGGTTAAAAATAAAAATTAAAAAAAAAAACTTTTCAGTTTGAAATAAACGATTTATTAAAAGAAATTTGCCAAATTTCTTGAATAATGACGCATCCTAATAGCAAAGAAGGACGATCGCAGTGCCCAAATCCTTTCGAAGGATTACACATTAGTGATAGCAGTATTTTAAATGAAATTAACAGCAGATACATTTGTGAAAACTGTTACAAATCAAGGAAATTCTTCTGTTATACGTGTTTCAGTCCTCATCCCGAGCTGAAAAATGTAATTCCACATGTAAAGGTACCATAAAACACTAATTTTACAATTTCACATTAACAAGCTTTATAAGAAAAAACCAAACTTTTTTTTTTCAGTTGCCAGTAAAAATTGATATTATAAAACATTCAAGAGAAATAGATGGAAAAAGTACAGCAGCCCATGCTGCAATCCTAGCCAATGAAGACATTAAAGTTTACACATACCCTGACATTCCAAATTATGAAGAAGAAAGCACAGTTTTAATTTTCCCAACACATACAGCACTGGAAATCAGTCAATTATTTGAGGAAAACCTAAATGAACAGAAATCAGAATTTGATATTGAATATCCAAAAGGCTATAACAGAGGCACACTATTAAAACAAATCCCCATTTCCACTAGTGAAGCAACAGATGAAGAATCTGAATCAGAAGAATCTTTTAAACCAAGGACTAGTTTGCCAATTACAAAGGCTGTTTTTATAGACAGCACATGGAACCAAAGCAAGGGAATCTACAAAGACACGCGCATTAACAAACTTCCTTGTGTAGTATTGCAAAACAGAATTTCCCAATTCTGGAGACATCAGAGAGGCAGCCCCAGATGGTATTTGGCAACTGTCGAAGCCATTCATCAGTTTGTCTTGGAAATCCACATAAATACCTGGGGCACAAGTAAAGATTACAAAGGACTGAGCTGTTGCTTTGTTGACAGCAGCTTGGAACGCTATTCGAAATATTTATCCAGCGAAAAAGACGCTTATAACGGTCAGTATGACGATTTGCTTTACTTCTTCAAACACATGTATAAATTAATTCATACTTATTACGACCATGAAGATCTTCATGCTTATAAGAGACGAATGTCTTAGTTATTTAATTTTAAAGTTTTTTTTATTGCGTTATTAAATAATGCAAATAATTTTCGATTTTTTTTTGTAACGTCCTATTCCTTTATTTAAATGCCTACATACGAGCAAAGAGTGAATGTCAAAAAAAGTAGTACTATAATTATTAAGATACCAATCCACAATGGCATTGTACCTACAAAAGACAAACACAAAAACAACAAAATTGAAGATTTCTGCAAAAAAGAAAATGGAAAACTTACGTCTATAGGGTAAACTGTGCACACAAACTTGGTTGTCCACTGAAATCGATATCACAGCAGCTTCCGAATTACTAGTAATTGCAAACTTTTCGTGGACCACAGGCAAGAACTCCAATCCCGTAACAAACATATGGTGAGCACCCGGAATGTGTAAAACTCGCTGCAAAAGTCGCAATCAATTAATCAATCACTTGCTAAAACGAAAATTTACATACTTGTAAACTAAAAGCGATGTAAATTGAAACAGATCCACTGAACATAGTTCCAATGGCAATAAATCGGCCGTCGTCTCTAACGGCTAAAGCTGACAGACTTTCATCGACTGCAACCGCTTTGTAAATGGTCCGCTCTGTGAGTGACCACATTTGCAAGTACGATTTCTGTTGCTTGGCTTGACCAGTTGGATTCGACAGCATATACAAAGCACTTACTTTTTCTTTACCTTCAACCACTCCGAATCTGAAAACAAATTTTTTTTACAGTTTCTAATTGATAAATTGCATTCATTAGAATTAATTTTTTGTAAAGTTTAACTTACCGGCAACGTTTGTAGAGATATTTCGAGCCTTCTGGTTGATCCCAGGACAATTTGAATTTTTCCTTTCCCGTTTTAACATCCCAAACAATGGCCAGTCCGTCTTTGGCTATGCTCACCAGTGAATTGCCAAAAGGACAAAAATCAATGTCGTCAATTTCCTTCTTGTGTCCTTTGAGGACATACAGAGATTTCAAACTGGGGAACATCCATAGACGCACTTTGCCATCAACACCACCTTTAAATTTCCATTTTTAATTAGTGTTTTTTCAAGTAGTTAATGAACTAAATAGAAAAAAAAAATAATAATTGCAAACCTGTTGCCATAACTTTCCCTTTGTGGAATACTCTGACAACTCTCTGCAGAGGTTCCTCTTTGTTGAAGTCTGTCTGCACGCTATCACCAGACTTAATTTTGAATGTAAGTCTTTTGTAATTGTTGTTCTTTGATGAGTCTCTTCTCTGCTGACACTGCTCTGAGTTTTTCCTGTGTTTGAGGCCATTCGTCATTTGTTTATCATTTCCTAAAGTTTGTATTTCCTGATCATTTACTACTTCAGCAGATACAAAGTATAATTGGCAGTGACTTTCTTGTCCAGCCACAACATAAGTATGTTTATCATCTTGGAAAGCCGAACAGTTCATAACAACACTGCTGCCAGTTTCATGTCTTATTACCTCCTCAGCTACAAACTTATAACCATCATGGGAAAGTTCGTATATTTCCTAATATCAGTTTCAATGTAAATAAGCTTAGTTTTATTAATTGTAAGAAAAAGAAGAGAAATTACTTACAAATCCATTGGCAACACCAGTTTTTGCTGTGCCACCGCCTCCGCCAACCAAAATGTGTCTACTTGAGAGTAATTGCACGGTGTATAAAGGAAAATTAACTCTGGCTAATAGGCCATACTTGTTTCGGCGAATTGGGGCCATTTTCTATCGACTAATACTAATTAAATAATTTATTTTTGCATCGTTCCAGCAGCAGCAGCAACAGAAGAACACAACCTGGCCACGTCAAGGTCGATGTCTTTTTGAGGTTACAATTTTCCAATGTCAAATGGAAAGCGCACGTCAGAGGTCAAAGGAGGCAAATGTTTAGGGGAATTGTGGGTAATTTTTATGTGGAGGGGGTAAGAGTAATGTCTAATGTCAAAAACATCGAAGATTGCGGACCGGAGGCGCATTAGCATTACACTTATGTTTATGGAGCAGCTCATCCGCTAATTGATAAAAGCATTGTGATTTGTGATAGAAATAATTTGTTAAAATAGGTGCTTAACAGAAACAATATGAGTGCGCAAAACTTGGAGAGTATGGATGTGGAATTAACACCGAATCCGAATCCGTCCAATTCCAGCTCTGACAAACAGTCCTCATCGATGGACACCACAGAGCCTGACAAGAGTTTTATGGCTTCTGGAGGAACCGTCGGTTCAGTTACTTGCTCTTTGCATCCACTGGTCATCATGAATGTCTCTGAACACTGGACCAGATCCAAGGCTCAAAATAGTACTCAACATGGTAATTATTCAACATTTGTCAATAGATCTGTTTATAAAGTTGGAATTTTTTCAGTGATTGGGGCTCTTATTGGTAAACAAAAAGGTAGAAATATAGAGATCATGAACTCCTTTGAACTAGTGTCGAATGATGTGGACAATGACATTGTTATAGACAGAGGATATTATCACATGAAGGAAGACCAATGTATTTTAATTTTTTTAATGAATTTAGAATTGGTTAATCAGTGGCAATTTGTGTGATTTTAGTTAAGCAAGTATTTAGTGATATGGATTTCATTGGATGGTACAGGACTGGTGATGCAGCCACTGAGCAAGATATAAAAATCCACAAGCAAATCTGTGAGATCAATGAGTCTCCGATTCTCCTTAAGCTGAATCCAAATGATAAAAATATTGATGTAAGTTTTGGAATTTTATTATTTCTTAGATAATTGTATATGGATGACTATTTTCACAACCTGTATTTGACTTCTTCAGTTTTTAAGATAGAGATTCAGTCAATTAAATTGGCAAAAATGGGCAGAATTTTACTCCCAACTTATATTCCTTTGCAAAGATTGGTTATGTCTCCTGATTTCCGAATTGTACTGAAAAAGAAAATTTGAAATTCATCGATTTTTTGGATAATTTATTCCAAAAAACTGTTGTGACAAAAAAAAAACAAATATTGTTCCTAATTTTTCAGTTTTTTCTGGAAACCAGATTTTTGTAAATGGATATAATAAGTTGAGCGTAAAATTCTGCCCATTTTTCCAAATTAAATAAATTACCTAAATAAGGGTTGAGAAAATTACCACCCTATTGCCTAAATTATTGATTGCTTCTTAAAAAGCTGTTTATTTCTTACAGCATCTACCAGTTTCTTTGTATGAATCAGTAATTGATTTGGTTAGTGGCGAAGCGACCATGCTTTTTGTGCCGCTGACCTACACTTTGGCAACCGAAGAAGCCGAAAGAATTGGCGTAGATCATGTGGCGCGAATGACTTCCACGGATGCCGGCGAAAGCTCGTTAGTGGCGGAACACCTAACGGCCCAACACAGTGCCATCAAGATGCTGCATTCGCGCGTCAAGCTCGTGCTCGAATACATGAGGGCCGTGCAGAACGAACAAGTGCCTAAAAACCATGAGATCCTTCGAGAGGCGTACGCTCTGTGTCATCGATTGCCGGTGTTCCAAGGCACGCGTTTCCGACAAGATTTTTACAATGTAAGTACTGTTATTTTTCTTTTGTCCTTTCCGCTTTTAACATTTGCTAAAATTCTATTTTCTAAATGGTTATTATTTTAATAATTTGAGTTTTTTTAAAATAATTAAAAAAAAAAACATTTTAAACTTTTAGCAAAGCAATGATGTCGCTCTGATGACATACTTGGGAACCCTAACGAAAGGTTGTAACGATTTAAATCAATTCGTCAATAAGTTTAACGTTTTGTACGAACGGCATTCGGCTCTTCGCAGAATAAGAGGCTTGCTGTTGTAAACATTTTCTATATATTTATTATTTACTTAAATCTCTTATCAGTAATAATATTTGAAACAATAAAAGTTGGCATTTTCGCAAAACAATCCCCAAGGTGTTCCTTGTAACTAGATCTCCGAGATTGTATAGTGCAGCGAACTGTTCAACTTGTAAAAAAAATATTTTTCCTTTTTTTAAAGGATTTTTTTTTAACTTTAAACTGTATAGAGATAAAATCTGTGGTGATATAATGCAGAAAGACTTTTTTTTAATTGAACACGTCATCTGCTAATCGTTGAAAAAGTTGGCACTGGTGTCACGCATTCTTCTCGAAACCGATGAGTTCTTCGAAGAGAGTAGAGTTGTCTGTAGTGTTGCCTTCGATTACTTGCGTGGAGTATCGTAAAGTGGCCTGGGCCAAGTCTCGGACGGTCCATTTTCGGTCCCTCAGGATCCGGAACAGTGTGTCGAGAGATGCGAGCTCCGCATGACCGAATGTGTAGTAAATTAGGGAAGGAACGCCGGAAACGCTTGCCGCAAGCCACTGGATGACCACTTTCAGTTGGACGTCGCCGTTTTTGGAAGAACCGCAGCCCCAGTTCCCGGTGCTTATGGACTTTAAGCCGCTCTTTGGTTTTTGAGCGATTTGGCACAACTACAATCAAAAACAAGGTATGTTTTCTTAATTGTTTCTCATTTAGTAATTTTATTTCTAAAAGTTACACTCGTTTTGTTGTCCATTCTGGTGAATTTTCCATTATATTCTTGTTTTTTCTTTTTAAATTTTATTTGAAATTTAAATTTGTTGTTTGAATTAAAGAAAAGTTTTAAATTATTAAAACACCACTCATTTAGTATAGCAAACTGTAGTTGGTTATTTGACATGCGGAGGTTTCAAGTATCTTTTTACCTTTTTATTAGCAATTTGTAAAATTTGTTGCGGTTTCGGCAACGAAACTTTAAAGTAAACGTCCTCTAAAGTTTGCACTACAGCCGTAATACAAGTGGCGATCCAGTTAAACTTTTTCCTACCCTTATTGCTATTAGTTTTAGCCCCTTTTGGGGACTCGGAGGCAACAAGCTCTACTGTTTCTGCATTACCTTCCTCAGCACAACCACTGTTTTCCTCGTCCTGATTCTAGCGACTTTAAAATGATTTTGCTGTTTTGAAACAAAGAAGGGCACTTACCAATTGGGCGGCCAATCGATGCTTGTGTCTGGCCAATTCCAAGCTCAGCGATTTCGCATTCAGTACCATTCGTTTTTCGCCGGCGGTAATTTTACTGGCACCTGGTTCAGTTTCACAGCCATCGGTTAGGGGAACTCCGGCGAAGGACTCGCTCAATGTGCGCTTCAAAATTGAACCGGCGAATTGAACCACTGCTAAGTCGCGTCCATCTAATGGGCGTTTCATGCCTTTTTCCGTTTCCAGAATTGGATCTTCTAACCATTTGCTAAATTGCTCATAGACTTCTTCCAATTCTGAGCTGTTTTTTTTTTTCAGGAAAAGTATTTTTTTTTGTAATTATTTTTTTATTAAATTTTGAGATAGATTTTTACCTGTAATCTGTACTAAAACTGTATTCGGAAGACATATTGGACTCTTTCTTAGAGAGTACGCTGTGTTTGCTGCGAAATTTATCAATCCATTGTTTCTCTTGGTCCAGAGATTCATTTAAAGCTTCTTCTCCTAAGGAATCTTCCTTTAACATGAAACCTGTAGAACCGCCTCTTCGAACTCTGTAAATTTTTGGTTCTTCAGAATTAAATGTTTTGATAAAAAAACAAAACTTACTTGATATCTTTGTCTTCAAGACCTGAGCCTTCAATATTTATTCCAACAGCATAGCTAGAATCCGAAGAAGTAGTATAGGCTGAAGATTCCCTCCGGAGAGCTTCTTTAAGCCTTTCTGCGAAAGTTTGTCTTCGCTCAGGTGTTTCCAAATCCAAACTATATAATTTATGAAAATTATCATCTTCACTTCCTGTGGAAAATTATTAAATTTCTTTACTTCTAGAGAATTTAAATGAATAAAAAAAAACTTACCATCTTCTAAACTACCTTGGGCACTATGGAATTCTTCATCAGAGTCGCTACAACTGGAATACTTGCTTTCTTCATCCAAAGGTCTTCTTTTAACAGGCAAACATTCCCCCGAAGACCCCAAAACGATAAATCTACCTCTTCGGTTATTCAAAATAGCTTCATTGGTCGTATATCTGTTATTCTGCAGAGTCCTTTCGTATTCCAACTGCACCCTTAGTTTGTTCTTGTCTAAATTGTTATTATCAGTTTTGGGACTTTGCGAACCGCTTCTATTA
This sequence comes from Holobus sp. GC000080, assembly GCA_030556065.1. NCBI lineage: Eukaryota > Metazoa > Arthropoda > Insecta > Coleoptera > Staphylinidae > Holobus > Holobus sp. GC000080. The sequence continues at coordinate 5,583 of JASKGO010007717.1, read as the reverse complement.
GTACTGCAAGATTCTTGCGTTATGATAGGAACATTGGCGATTTCGTTGTTAGATCCCAAAGAAACAGACTCTCCGATTGGCGACAGTCTTCTCTGGTTTCTTTGCGTGTCAATTTGCTGTTGATTTTTCAATGTTTCCTTCTGCTGATAAGCCAGCAAACATTTATTTAGTTCTCTAAGAACGTTATCTTCTTCGAATTGACTCAGTGGCAATTTAGAGTAGTCCTCCGCATCTACACAAGATATTGTAATCTATAATTAATTAACTTTTAGTTTGTCAATCTGCAATTCTTTTTACCGGAAGGAATTGTTACTTACTTCGCACGGGCTTTCCAAGTATTCTAATTTTGATTTGGTTTTCGCATCGGAAATCCTGCTGATCCTTCGTATGCGTTCAACAGTTAACACTTCGTTGTCCTCCAGCGCTTCCACATTCAGCAGCGTGCAGATAAGTTCGGGTAGTGTTGAAAACAGAATCGATTCCTGAGAGTTTCCATCGGTTAAAACTTTGCCGCCGATTTTGTTGCACGAGAAACAAATGTTTAAAGTGTCCGGATTCGATCGCTCCAAACGTCCCTCGTGCTTTATTTCCAAAGGACATAAAGGCAAACTACATTCAAGCCAGTCTTCTATCGTTAGCCATTCTTTGCTAGTCATCACCTGCAAATATTACTTGTTTAAAAATTAAATTTTTAACTTTTTAAAAGTCTAGTGAAAATTTGAGTACTTGTCGCATTATTTTTAGCTTTCCTGAACAATTTTCCTCTTGGTCCAGCCAATCGAAATAGTGCAGGAAGCTCTTCAGCTTGGCTTTTTGCGATGGACTGTCGTTAAGGTGCTTGAAGTAGTCGCTGAAGTTGAAATTCTGCAGCGTCGGATGCGTTTTATCGGTTCTTTTTGGAAATGTTGAGAAAAAAGCGTTGGCCAATAAAGATGCTACTAATTTGTAGTCTAATTCCGTAGAATCAGCTGTGAATTTTTAATTTTTTTTTTAATTCAATTAACTAATTTAATAATTTTCAAAAAATTATTATTATTTAATAAAATTTTAATGAAAGATTTTAATATCCCGTATATTAAAACAATCAAACAAATTGTAAAAAACCGGTTTTACTGAACTCAATTTTTTTGAATAATTCCAAGTAGTAATAATAATTCTGTTAATTTGGTTCTATTGATTTATTATTTAAGTGTATTTAGACACGTTTTTTTTTTGCGTAAAAAATCTTTGAATCAACAGGCGAACTTAATTTCGCTTTAGAAGTGAAACACGTAATGAATATTCATGAAAACTTACGTTGTTGTTGAAGACTGAAATGAAGGCCACTTTTTGGTCTGTGCTGTTTTAAACTGGAAGCCCGATTAGCCATACTCGGTAAAGTTTTATTTAAAAAATTACTACGCTCTTCGATTGTTAAATCATTGTCTAAAAAATTCAAAAGACCGACAAACTGTTGCGGATCAGGTGTGTCGTCATCTGGATCCAAACTGATGCTAAAATGCAATAAATTAATTAATTGAAAAAGAAAACAAAAACAATTTTTTTTGTCGTTGGAGAAAACCAACTTGCACAAATCGTGGATTTTCTTCATGATTTCCACAATTTCCATCGTGTTTTTCGTGCTGAAAATTTTATTTAATTGTTTCTGGATTGTGTTCCACCATGGAAGATCACAAGGAAGCATCACCAATGCCATTTCGGTTTTCTATAACAAAAACAAACAAAAAATCGCTTGAATTTGGCGGTATATTTTACATTTGCGTAATTTCTTCCTAATCAATTGGTTTACCCTAAGATAGTGTAAATAAATAATAAATTACGCAATGTTTTCTTGGATTTATGCTGATGCTTTAATTAAGTGGATACGTCGTGCAGGAAAAACCGAGCAGTTAATGATGAAAAAATAATTATTTATGACATGCCAACATCAGTGCATTAATTTTATTTATTGTACAAAAGTTTAAACTATAAAAAAATCCCATATTTGAAAAAAAATCATTTATTTATTGTAAATAAATAAATCGCTGAGATTTTTAATTTTTTCTTTATATTTTCATTGGGAATCCCGTTGTTGCAAATTTCAATTCACTTTTGTGGAAAGCTGAATGAAAACTTATTATAAACAATGGAATTGTATAACAAAAATCTCAATGGCAAAACATTAAGAATTGTGAAACTTGGTATTTTAATTTTTATTATTTTATTTACGTTTTGCCAATGGTTAACTACCGTAAAAGTAATTTAACATGAAATTTTTTAAAAATATATTTTTATTATTTCATTATTTAAGATATTAAATAAATAAATATATAAAAATTGTGAGATATCCTGTATAGCGATAGATTATGAATGATGAGTATAAATAAAAGGTAAACTTGCCAGTTTATCAGTCGTTTTTAGTAATTCGTGCTGTTAGGTTTTCATTAATAGTGCTAGCTTTTACCGAATACAAAATGATAAAGCGTAAGTAATTTTAATTAGTCTTTTAATTTTTATTTGTTGTTTTTACTTCTTTTCATTACTTAAAATTTTTTTAATACTTGTCACTTAACGACGTGTTTTCATTGTTTATAAAAATAGGAAATCGATAACTTTTATCTATGATAATAAAGGTAAAAAAACACATTTGCTATAAAATACAACATAACGGTTAAATACTGTTCCAAATATTAATTAATTAAATGTTTCTTTTTCAATGATTTTTTTTTTATTATACCTAATATTAATTCAATTTATTTGATAAAATATTTTTTAAATTTATTTAAAAAAATTATTAGTCTTTTAAAGCACAGTAAAAAATAAAGTTGTCTTTGAATTAAAATAAATAAAATAAAATTAAAATAAAATTAAAATTTAAAGTTATTATTATTAAACTTTCCAATAAATTTAAAATGTGTAAAAATAGAATCCTGCAGATTAATTTAACTAAATTGTAAATCTTACAATTTGTGATTTTATTTATAAAATTGAATTTTTTAAATGCAAAATGGAAAAAATAAAAATAAAATGAAACAAAAATGCAAATTTAACTGCAATAGGGAAAAGAAATGTTGAAGCAGAAAGAAAGAGGGAGCAGTGAGAGTAATATAAGTATTTGAGAACAAGTTCACAGTCCCACAAAGCATCAACTAATTTTATCCCTGAGCTCCCGTGTTCCTGCAACATGCATTAAAGAATCTTGAAAAAATTTACATCGACTCCTTCCTTAATTTACTTCTCAATATACTATATTCTTTCATCAGCGGCAAATCAAACGAACTTTTAGTTTCAAATCCTCAAAACTTGTACGCAAAAAGCGCGGTCAATATTTACACTTGAAAAAACATTAATTTCATTATTTGTTATATCAATTAAGTTAATTTATATTCGGAAAGGAAAAATATTCAAGCGATGATTTGCATTCAACACACTCAAGAGTGCTAAACTGGCAGCCAAAGCAATTAAATATATTTTTTTTCAAACATAAATTTCATGCTTAGATCTTAGATCTTTTACTTATTACACCAGCCTATTGTATTTATGCAAAATTTTTATTTGTTTTAAATAGTAGCTGATTTAAATTTTAAATAATAGGTATTAAATGCGGGAAATCTCAAAGGATAATGCACAGGACAACTAACCTCAAAGTGGCAATACCGATTTTTCACGGTATTTGCATCACGGCATAATTTAAATTTTAATCTGCGAATTTAATAATCTTTTAACATTTTTATTTTTGCTTTTATAAGTGAAATGAATTCGTAATTTTATTGTTTACTGTTTTTTATTAAAAAATATAAAGGCTTGCTTTAACCTCACCTCGAAATATCGATTTCCCGAGGAAGAGGAAAAGCTACAGGGGAAAGCCATTGACTCCCACGCAATATAAGTCATTTTCTAGTTTTATATCATTTAAAAAAAAATCCTTTTTTAATTTTTAATTTTTTTCTTAAATTTAAATATAAAGAAATACTTACTTGAGAGTTAAAGTAAATTCTTAACACTAATTAACTTTACTCTAAACTACTGAAAATATTTTTTAAACTGCACCGAATTTTTTTTTCTCATTTTCATATTTAAAGCGAATTGTTCTTTTTGTTGAAGTTATTATTAGTAACTTTTGGGTTGCATTTTTGTTTCTTTGGTAAATGAAATTAAAAGGAAACACGCATTAACACAGTTCTGGATTGTAGGCTGATCACTAAAGTCATGTTAAGTTGGCTAAGTAAATGTAGGCAAGATCGTGTGGCGCTTATAAAAAAAGAGGCTCTATAAATATGTTGGTCGTCTTGTTATGAGAATATACACTGTTTTAAACTTAGACCCCATTTAGACGGCGTCCCGACGCCTGCCTGCCTTCCTTCGCTTCTTTATTAGAGGAAATTGCAAAGGATCCTTTGCCCGTTGTTTTTGATTCGAAACGTTATGTGGCGCTCTTTTTAAACCCTTTTTTGTATTTGTTTTGTTTAAGTGTTTATTGTTTCTTGTTTTTTTCATAGTTTGTTATATTTTATTGTCTTCTTTTTTATATTTTTTGGTTGTTCTCAACTTTTTTTTTCAAGTATAAATAAACTTATTATGTGAAAATGAAAATATACTCAGAGAATTATAATTTCTTAATAATTATTTTCTTTAAATATTTATTTTTAGATGTTGCGATTATAAATCGTTTTTTTTTTTTCATAAATTTGTTGATTAATTTATTTTATACCTTGAGCTATTAGTGTTTTAAACTTGGAATTATCTAATTATTTTTTAATTATGGTTTGATACTATTTAAACTCAAAATGTTTCTTTTTCTTTGCGGTTTGTCTCTTAATTCGTTCAAAAGTAACTTTTTTTATTTGTTTTTAACGATTTTGGTAGTTCATTTTTCTAATTTTTATAAACTGCTCGTCAAAATTAGCGCATCACTACTCTTTTCATTTTTTAGCCATTTTTTAAACGATTGAACATTTTTTTTAATTATTTTTATCTTTCTGCCAGTGCTTTTAATAGTTTATAATACCACTTTTCATTTTCACCTGGAAAACTTTAAAGAAATAGAGAAAAAGTAAAAAACATGAGAAAATGAGTATTTTAATGAGTAACTTTGGGTCTACCCAAATGCCAGTTTATGAAAAATTTGATGTCAAAACAATAATTTAATAGCGTGATACTCCACCTCTTGCTTGAATAACTGCGTTAAGTCGATTTTGCATCGTTTCAATGCTCTGGGCAATGATTTCAAATGGAATGTTTTCCCATTCTTCATAAAGAGCGTATTCAAGTTCTATTAGATTTTTGGGGGCCGGATTTCGGGCTCTTATTCTTCTACCAAGGGCGTCCCAGACATGCTCAATGGGATTGAGGTCTGGACTTCTTGGTGGATGGGGCATTTGGCGAATGCCAACGTTTTGAAGATAATTTTGCACAATAGCGGCAGTGTGCGGCCGGGCGTTATCGTGGCATAGCACGAAATTTTCGCCAACAAATGGTCCAAAAGGTACCACAAATTGCTCCAAAATGTCCGTTATATAAGTTTCGGCTGTTATTGACCTCCTTCGTATGACGCATAACTCCGTACGTGCCCTTAAATTTATACCTGCCCAAACCATTATAGAG
>JASKGO010007712.1:0-13420 GCA_030556065.1 Holobus sp. GC000080 | reverse complement strand
TATTATGGAAACAGGAAATTGCAGAGTTCTGTAACTTCGCTTAATCCACTTATGGGAAATGATCTACATTATTATTGTATTTGCGCACTCGTACAACTTCCGGTTATACCGGAAGTAGACATCAACTTCGCTATTTTAAATTGAACACCCCAATTTTTATGTCAAATTTTGATTCCGTAGGGAAAATAAAGTAGATTTTGTCAAAAAAGTTTTTATGTATCATTCCAACTTTTCCGGCTATAATTCATTTCCTGTTATTTTTGCCAAAATTGGTGTCATGAGAAAAAAATCATATATCAAAATATGAAATAAAAATTGGGGTGTTCAATTTGAAATAACGAGGTTGATGCCCACTTCCGGTATAACCGGAAGTTGTATGAGCTCGCCAATACAAAAATAATGTAGATCATTTCCTTAAAGAGGATCATGCGAAGTTTCAGAACATTGCAATTTCAAGTTTCTATAATAATTTGATAGGCCACTCAACTTGGAATACCCTGTATAACACAGCATTTCCAATTCGACTGGATAGTAGGCTTTTTACATTACTTCCGGTTCAACGGAAATAGCCCCAACTTTTGATTTTTAATTGGCAACACTGCAGTTTTTTACCCTCAATGAATTATTCTCACATACTGGTTAATCATTAAACGAAATAAAGTAAGGGTCCAATATGGTTGCCATTTAAAAAAATTCACTTTGACAAAAAAAAAATCACTTTGTTCAAATTTGAGTCAAATGTTTGCAACTTTTTAACATAATCTTACTTCATTTTGAGTACTTTAAGCCATTTCGCAGCCATCTAGATTGATTATTAAAAACCGATTTTTTTGGTTACTAAAAAGAAAAATAGAAAAATTAAGTTTTTAATCCGTGGATGGTCCCTAGAATGCAAAAAGGACCAAAATTCCGAAGAAAGTGCTAAAAAATAAACATAAATCAATAAATCGGAAATGATTCTAATAAAAAGGGGTATACTAATTTTTAGAAAAATCGGTTGATAAAGAAAAAAAATAACAGAGGTGTGGTCTTAAAATGGTTGTCACCCGGTATATTTTTTAAATTTATTGTTTAGTAATAAAATAACAAAGTTATAATACCTTCTAAGCAAATTTGGTTAAAATATAGTGTAATCCATTTTTGTAATGAGCGTCACAACTAATTTAATTTAAACAACTTTATGACAGGATTTTAATTTATTTTTATTTAAACTGCAATATGTTGTATTTTTTATTTTGTTACTAAATTGCTTTTAAAACCATGACTTTTTATCGCAAGAGCTATTTAAATAAAAAATATAATACTTATCCATAGAGCCATTTAAATATAAACGAAGTTGAAAATGACTTCGAGTGTTGTTTCTACCTTAAAAATTATATGAACCAACATGTTTTAAAATTTCTAACTTTTATAACTAATAAGTTAATTATATTTTATCGAATCGATTACTCGGTTAATTTCTCATAAATTTACCTTTTTGAATAATTTAAAGCATGGCTTTTTGTTTGATTAATTTAGATAAGTAAAACCTTTGATAAGTTTTGATCCGAGACGGCTACACTGAACTACCCTGTATGTGTACCGAGGAGAAAATCTGTTTGATAAATAATGCAGGAAAAAAGATAACAATTTCTTAGAGGTTTTCCCGTGAAAAGTAATGAGCCATACATTATCCTTTATGTGTGTAGTGCTGTATGCATAAAAGTGGTTTAGTTTTTGCGTTCGTTTCGCGAACTGTGCAAGGATTCCATTTTTTCACGACATACTTGTCGCTCGCTTGGTTGGAAAATTTCAATTTCCGCGTTCATTAATTTAACTGATGAATATTTCCTTGGCATGCCATCGCAAGATATCCACACACGAAGCTATGTGGAAAATCGAAGCAAGTCACGTTTCCCTATATTCCGTCGTTTCACTGCACACATACCCTACTACTATACGTAAATGTGTACCAACATAATAAATTTCGCGTTAAAATTGCAAAAGGATTCTCCTGCTTCTTTCTGCGTCCAATATATATTTTTTTTCTTCACTTCTTTTCACTTATCCTTTTTTCGTTTCTGTAACTCGTCCTTGCATTTTTCATTATGCGTGTCGCTCTTCTGCTCTTCTACTATAGTATAGTACAGCGCTATCCCTTCGTGTTGGCCCAATGATATTGAAATAGTTTCCTTGGGATTTCTATTAGTGGAAAAACTTTTGCTTTGTTTATTTAGGGAGCGTTCGCAATGACATGATTGTACGTGAAGTTCGAACGGGATCCACTTGACAAATGGCCAACCGAACAAAAACCTTATCCTGAATTTTTCCTCGCGCTACTGAATCGACTCAAAAACATTCAAGTTTAGACATTTTTAACACTTTATTTCTTTCATTATACTCGCACATAGGTACACAAAAACTAACGTCTAAAAAGCTGCTTTAAAAAACGTAAAAAAATACATTAAAAACTTGAATAGAAACGGATAAACGACTGCAAGAATCCATGCGGTGTGGAACTACTGTAAATGTTTTTCAATTATTAAAATTCGTTTGCATATCATTATGTATTGTCTCCTTCGTGAATATTGCTTTGAATATTTTATGTTGGAATTTTCACATTGCCTGCTGTACTCGTATAGTAAGCACATACTGCATTCGCATCTATCTCTTTCTTACTCGAACGAACAGGGCTACTATCTGCCACCCCATATTTGTTTGTCAACGCAACCGCCTCCGCCCTAAATTTTTATATCTATATCGCATTTTTGTTTGTACAAAAAGCCGCGCGAACACAAAAAAAAAACCTAAAACCAACAACAAAACGTATAGATAGATATATACACATATTCGCTGTGATGTTTACTTTATGCATAAAAAACAATATACAGGTGTGCATTGTTACAAGGCTATTGAATTATTTACCTGTCCCCCCATGTAATTAGAAATCATTATTAAAGGAAATGACATAATATTATTGCTCATTACGACTTTCGTCTTTTTGTTTCTGTTTCATTTCGGACACAACTTAATTAATAATGAGTATACTGAAAATTAGATGTTTTTTTGTTTAAGTTATGGGCAGCTCTTAATTAATTTTTGGGTATTTTTATTAGTTTTTTTTTTTTAATTTATTTTTATGTAGTGCCAAGGGAATTAATAGTTAAAATAATGATTCTCTTCTTGGACTACTCTAATCAAAGCTAATCTAATTAAATCAAGTCTAATAGCAAAAAAAGATATTTTTGTTTGAAAAAAGTCAATTTGCTGCTTATATTTTTAATATCTTAATAAGAACCTTTTGTACTGCTCCATTTAACATTTTGCTTAATGGATATAAAAACTACTCATTTTGAATATCATTTTAATAAAGTTTTCATCGTTAAATTTAATAATCAAAATAATTTAAGCCTTTAATTAAACAAGCAAACATAAAAATAAAATTATAATCACACTAAACAAAAAAAGTAATGTGCAAATAATCATAGCCCAAATATTTGTTCATAAATATACTTTTAATTGTGCAAAATAAAAATGTCGAGAACCCGACATTAAAACAATTAATTTGCAATGGTAGGTAATTAGCACAAGCGCTTCTAGGAAAACCCGCTGATACTTTTTTCTTACCATTAATTGATACCATTAATTTTTCCGCTAGTCAGTCGGCGCAAAGGTTATTAGCAAAATAAACATTTTTCCTTTCATCTGTCGCGCTGCAATCATTTCGCGCCCCTTTTGTTCTCCGTAATGATGCCATGCAGCGAGAAGGGAAGGCAGTTTCATGTATAGACAAACACTCCAACCCTTTCTTTTCTTCCAGACTACGCTTTTATTTTAGATGTACATCCATAAGTGTGTGTGTGTGTGTGTGTGTGTGTGTGTGTGTGTGTGTGTGTGTGTGTGGATGTGTCGGTGAACTTTTTTGTCTGAGCGCGTTTTATTCTCCTGCTTTATTTACATTGCGTCAACAAGGAAGACATGCTATAAAGTAATATGTATGTATGAATTGCACTAGTGCAACAGTACGTATACCGAGAACACAATGTACTTCATTCATTCTTGAAGATCCTTTATATATCTAACATGCACTATGGTTATTATATTATCCCTTGGAGGATTTCCATGTGTCGCGCGCTCTCTTCATACCACACACACACACACACACACACACACACAACGAATTCACTACTAATAATTAACCATTAAGGACCTACTTGCTTGCCTTCTCTACCTTGGAGTCTGCGTTTGTCATTCATTTAGTTTCAATCTCTAAATACACTAAATCTAAATTGTTTTTTGGAAGGTCAAAATGTATTGGTTTTTCGATTTCGGATTTTCAAACTTCGAATAAATGGAAATGTACATGTCATGTGAGTTTTTGCCGGTTTCCAACTCTCGCAATATATTAATTTTCCCGAAGGGAAATAAGTTTGTGTTTGATTTCTCTAAAGTGTCTTTTCATGGTTTTGCCTATATGAACTTTTAAAAACAATTTTGTATTTCGCGCCACATTTATTGCTTCGTTGAAGTGGTCGAAGCTCAGCCATATGAAGGTTCCTGACTAAATTCATTAAGCTGTTTGTCCTAGACTTCCGGAGATTGAAAAATGTGGCGGGCAATTTTGAACTTTTAATTCTTAAATATTTGCTGTTTAATATCAGGAAAAAGAAGTAATTTTAAAACCGAAAACTTCCAAAAGCTGTGCAATTTAGTGAGTCTTAAAGGCGTAAGCTTATCGAAATTTTTTACAAAGAAATAATAATAATTTTCAATTAATTTTTTAAATTTAATATTAAAATAAAATTATTATAACATTATTTTAACATTTGTATAAATGTTACAAAAAGCAGCTTTTGCAGAGTGAGCTTTTAATGCTTGTTAACTTTTTGTATTTAAGAGGAAATTTCGTTAAAACAATCAGAGGTAAACGAGTATAAGTTCATAAATTCGCATTATACTTGTAAGTCCATTACAAGCTCAATGGAACATGTTTTAATAATAAAACAGCTTTTGTTAATAATAACGGCCTCCATTATTATTATCAATACGATAGTTTCGACATGAAAGTGCACTTTTTGCCTTTCGTGCGAATGTTAGCCATTTACACGGATTTTAGCAATTAATATTCTCACATTTAACTTCAGTTTGTTGTATTTATAAATAATTTTAATATTTGTTTTATAAAATCTTCAATATATTCCTTTTTTTTTTTCATTTTTCATAGTAAATTATTAAAACTGACAATATTTTTCCAAAAAAAATTTCGTTGCAAATTTAAATGGAGACATTAAGATATTAAATAATATAATAAAAAACAAAATGCTTGTAAAATAAACAGTAGCTGTTTTATATAAAAAAAAACCGTCTAGTGGAAATAATGGTTGTTGCATTAACTTTAATTAAAATGTTGATTCTTCTAATTGAAAAATAATTGTTTGGGTAAATTGTCTAGATTAGAATAAATTGAAAATTGATGTTTTCCCTATCGGTCCCACTTAACCGACTTAACCAACACAGTACTAAACCGGCGACTTTTAAAACATTCAAAGATTTATTTATAATAGATGAAAGCATTTAATTAGAATAGCCAGTAAATGCGGTAGTACACACCAGAGAACAGATTTGTAGCTTGTGTAATAATAATTGTCGTTCTTATGGCCGCATAAATTAGTTAAACGCGCGCTTCCAATAATTTAGATTTGAATTGATTTCCAAGGACAATTATCATCGTTTAGTCTACTTTATTACTGGTCGTCCTAGCTGTAAGTTGCACTCGCATTGTTTCTATTGTGTCCGCCGCCGCCTAAATATTTACTCAACTTCTTGCGCTACAATCGGCACTCGATGTGGACCATATTAATTAACACGTAATGTGGCAAAGCGCAGCAACCGAGCGAGGCGTTAACTCGTGCTGCCTCTCTCTCTCTTCTCCTGTATTTCTTTTTTAACACTTTGCCTTCGCACGGTGATAATCATCGACAAATTTCTTCATTGTTTAATCTCGCGCAGTTTCGCGCTTTGATGCTTCGCTTCGCGCGCGCAATGCTCGCCTATAACCTTTCCTATTTTAAGTTAATCGTTTTTTTTTTTCTTTCTTCTCTTCTCCTTCTGCTAATGTTTGCTTCATTGCGGAAAAGCGAATTGTACTTGCAATTTTACGAATGTGTATTGTATGTACTCGTATATAGGTTGAATGTGTGCGGCGTTTTAAAATCGGCCGTTTCGAGGAAATTAACGACTGCTTTACACGCGTTACGTTTGATGTCGGCTGTAATTTTATACCCACCTACCTTCATGTAAATAACCACATGCATATTACATTAGATTATTATATTATGTAAATGCACGTTTATTACGTGTCTACAACTCGATTTACTCGATATCGGTTTGATTGTTGGTCATCAACGATTTCTTTTTTCCTTACTTTCCTTCTTCGCTGTTATTTTTGAAACGTCAACCGTATTTGCTTTGTTATTCTATATTTGTTTGTTAATGTTAAATTGTTTTTTTTTTATTAGTTTTATTTGAGCTTTTAATTTATTTATTTAGTATATTGCGCTGATAAAGTTTGTTTTGTTCGTTTTTATTTTTATATTCATTTTTTAAATTATATGGTAAATTTGTTGATTTAAATTGACTTAATTATTAATTATTGGATAATTAATCCTTTAACTAATTATAATTTTTTGTTTCTTGACAAAGAAGAAACGATTTCTTTTATTCAAGATTAATCGAATCTTTTTTTAAATTAAGTTTTGTTAATTTTGTCAATTTTTAAATTAATTTTTCGTAAAACTGATTGATATTTTATTCTTGTTCCCACCTTATATAAAATAGATATTTAAAATGAAAGTCTTTCTTATGAAAAATACCGATAAATCGTTATTTACTAAATTAAAAAAAATTACCCAAAAAACCCATTTAAACAATTCCAACAGGGTTTAATAAAAAAATAAAGTTATTTTACTTTTAATAAAAGTTGATATCACCGTTAAATTTACGAAAAAGAAATATTTCATGATGTAAATAAATTTTATCAGTTTTGCTTCAATTTGCAATCCAAATTCACTTAGGATTTACACAATTTCGATATTTTTTTTTCATTGCAAGATATATGATTTTACATTTTTTTTATAAGCTCCAATCCATTATTTAAATGGTTTTCAATAAAACTTTACAAAAAATTATAGTAGCCTATTTAAATTGACATAACTTTAGGTTGTTTTCTTCGGCCTAGTCTTACTTGATAACCCTGTAAATAATTAAAATCAAAATTTTGATCACTTTTTATTTTGCTTTGAAGATTTATTTTCATAATAAAATAAAATAATTTTACAAATGCAATAAATTTAAGAAAAAAAAATAATGATCAATTAGTTATTCTCTTATATAGTCACATTTTTTTTTAATTTTTCCATTTATAAACTACAAAAATCAAATAAAAATATCCTGAAAATTTACACACAGCTAAAAAAGGAAGAAATGTTAATAATAAAACTGACATGAAAAGTACTGGCGAAGCCGAAGGGAAAGGGATAAATAAATAGGTATCCGTAATTGATGCAGAGAGCATGGACCACTTGTATTGCAAATAAATTTTTAATGAGCCGATATGCTGCCACTTTAGTGGGGCACACAAAAGTCGATTTAATAGTAACGGAATTGGCAGTGACTCTCCTTAAAGTGTTTGCTTTCAAACTATTCACACACACACATGCACGTATACACTTGCAAACGCATACACATGCACACACTTATGCAAGAGTTGGAAATCCACTATACTCTCGGAATATCCACTACACATGCAGCATCTTCTATTAACTTCCACCATGAAATGCTGCTGCTGCATGTGTGGATATTATTATAGAAGGCACTGAGCATACACGTCGACGGAGTATTTATAAATCATTTAATGGTTACTCTGGCAAAGTTTTTCTCAGAGCGAGCGCGTTTAATGAACAAAAAAGAAAAGAGCGAACCGCATATAAGTATAGTAAGTGTATGCGATAGGAAAATTTTGCTACTAAATAGTTAAAAGAGCAAGCGGCACAATTTAGATCGTTTATTAAGCTATCATTAATTATTATATCATTGAATGTGTGTCAGATAGATTGAGCGAAAGTGGGACGCGTCGGGGCCAAAGTGCATTTAAACAGTTTAGCGACGCCATAGGCGCACACCAAGAATTGCATCTCTTCATTAATGCAATTTAATGTTAATAATATTCGGATTTTATTTAATATTACTTTTTAACATTTTTTTTTTTTGTTAACCGAACAGATAAAAAAGTTCTGAAAATAAGTCTTTGGAGGTTTGCAGTAACAAATAACAAATTCATTAAAACTGCAAGGACAGTGGACAGTGTGTTTATATAACCAGTAAGTTATTATCCTTCTTAAAAAGGACCGTTGTCCTTTGCGGGCAACGCTGCACGCCCACACGAATAATGTTTAAAGCCATATACACTTTACAAACTGATTGCATCTGTTATGCAAATAACGCGCATATTCGGAACGCAATTTGCTCCTAGGGGTAGCGAATTGTTTACTGTCACTAGTATAAATATTTTATTATGTACGCGCATAGACGTATAGGACTGAAGAGAGTTCTTACATGGTTTTTTTGTTGTTGTTTGTGTGTCGTCGCTTTGCCGGTTATGTGTGTGCTCGCGACTTATCTTATCGAGGCAGCTTCTTCTTTTACATGAGAAAGGCGAAAGGCGACAAAATGTTCCGCTCTTATCGGCGAAATTTATTGTTCGAATATTGGCACTACGAATTGCAACAGTCGAAATGCACATATGTAATGTACAGTGTGTACTTTTTTCAAATCTTTACAAAGCTTTTCTAGTTGTGTATTTTTTCAATATAATTTCCAATTGTTTCTTTTAGTTGTTGTTTTGTATGTTTTAGTATTTGAAAAATGTGCTTTATAATAAAAAAAATAAATTAAAAGTGACTAAGTTAAAGTAAAAAATCTATTAAAAAAGTGCTCTGTATGGAAAATATATTGCTGAATTAATTCAAATCATCCACGACTAACAAGACGAATTAGAAGACTAATTGGCGAAATGTAAAAAGCGAGCAAGCGGATTAATTTATGACTTCTTAAATAAGTTGTAACCATCGAAGTGAATTAATTTGAATAGCTAATGAGGTTTCGCGCGCAAACAAACCGCCAGAAGAGCTCATTTTTCAATTGCGAGCTGTTCGGCTATGATTTTGCCGTTTCCTTCTTTCATATCCATCTGATGTCTGCTTTTTGGTTTTCATATTTCGTTTAATATTTCGCCGGGGCGTTTGTTTTCCGCTTCGGCTTTATTGCGTATTTCTTTCTTTTTATTTTTTATTTTTTATTATTTGCGACCACTTGACAGAAGAACGAAAAAAAAAAAATGATAATAATCGTTGCACGAACACACTGGGTAAATATGACGGAGTTAAACGTCGGGTAATTAAACGTCTCATAATTACCAAGTTTTCTATGTCCGTCTTTTTAAACTAATTAGGTGCCCGTCTTTTGCTCAGGTGAGCGTTCCAGCAAAAGGGGTTAAAACCCAAAGTATTCTTCATTAAACGTAACGAATCATTATTAATTGCGTGTTCAAGTAATTTCTGCTTCTATTTTTCTTTTCAAATTGCGTTTTCTTCCAAAGTCATCCATAATATGGAATTATTATTATCGGTAAATAAAAATTTAACTTTTTTGTTCCTGAAGTAAAGAAAAAAAGTTTGCTGAAAGTGAAAAAGGAAAACAAAAGTTAGTTTATCGAGTAGAAAGCGAGTGTAAAGGGGGCGATTTGAGAGTATAGAATGGAAACGGTAGACGCGGTGTTTTAACAATGCGCGCACACTATAAAATTATTTATGATCGGTTATTGAGTGATGATTGCGCGAGGCATCATCGAAAATGAGAGAGTAGCTGCACGTTTCGAGATAAATTGAAAAATCTTTCCGCGACCATTTATTCACATGCATTATTATTATTATCGTCATAGTATATCCACCATCCAATCGGACGTGAGGGTTGTAAATCATATTCATCACCGTTGCAACCACTCTGTATCACTATCTCTGCACTGTTTTACATACCTATATATGTACGAGTATATATTGTATAATATTCCTATGTACTCGTATAAATTATGAATTTATCTAAATCGTACATTTTAACGCGCATTTAGTATGTCTTCAATGCGAACGCGAAAGGTGAGCGAATGTGTATACTTTGAAAGTATGCTGCTCGGAAATTGGAGCAGTTTTATTTTAGTGTGAAAGGTTAAAGATTTACAACTGACTGCCGATGGGAAATGTTTGTTAACGTTCAAATAATTTATCGACGAGGTTGGAATTGTTTTACTGCACTTTTCAGTGTGTTCCCACTGTTAAATTACTTATACCTTGGATGGTTTCTTAAAGGGCACTCTCTATTGCATTTTCTAAAATTTATTTTGTGGATGACTTTTGCTTTGCTTTTATGATATTTATTTCAATTACATATACTTTTTTTATTACGTTATGCCTTGTATAAAAGGTTACATGAGACCAAAAATATTTTATTTTAATGGCACATTTGAATTCATAATGGTTCGCATAATGCATTTAAGGAAATTAATTTAATTTTTGTTTTATGTTAAATGTCTAAAAGTACTCGTATGCTGTAATTTATTGTGTATTAGTATTGTTCGGTTTTATTAACTGAATGTCCTACGGAACTAACTAATTGCTATTGTGGCCAATGAGAGATCTTTCTGAAAAATCCCTGCAGTCATGACGTGATTTCTAGATTTCGTCTGATCCCTACAATTCTTGACTTCGAGTACATTTTTTCAAAATTTGAATGTGTTCAGAAATCTAAATAATTTCTTGTATTAGTGTTTTGTAGATAATTTTGAAACACTTTCTACTATAAACTGAACTACGTTATACCACTATAAAAATTGTTACGTATTGTAATCATGTCATTGAAAATGATATTAGTCCATTCATCGTTGAAGCAAATAACCATTTTCTATATAAAAACAAAGATTATTCGTTTTATTTAGTTGATAGTTGAATTTAATTAAAAAAATTGAAAATATTTTTTTTTCATTTTCTGATATTAACGTCTAAAACATTCTTTTCATTGAATGGAATGTAATGGTGGTGGTCAAGACTTTATATTTATGATTTTAATATGCTCTGGTCTATCTATAGTTATGTTATTGCACTAATTTGAAATCCCAAATTAGTAAAATTTAATAATTAAATGGTTGAGTTGCTTATAAATATAATATAAAAATGTAAACAAATATAATATTCAGTGATATATTCGGGTTTTGGAATGGAATTTAAGTTAGATGCAGTTAAACTGTAAAATAAAGAATAGATAATTAAGAACAGAATATTTTAATAATACTTAGCAATTAATAAAAAATCCAAAGTGAAGGCGCCGTACTCCAATGTGAAGGCCCTGGGTTTCTATTACTTTACCATATTGTCTGTAATTATATTTAAGCATAACTGGAAATTAAAAAAATGTATCAAATTCGTTCCTCCATAGGATTCCTCTTGACATAAAAATAGCAAAATATTTTCAGACGGTCACCTCCGGTAATTCCGGAAGTAGATTCCAACTCTAATACTTTAAATCAAACTCCCCAATTTTTATTTCATTTTTTTAAGCTTCAAATCCTTCTAATGTTTGATTCTAGATCATGTCAAGGCGCATTGTTCATTGGGTTGCATTTGGCTGCAATTTTTGTGCAATTTAAAATCAAACATATGGAAACATTCATAGAAATTCATGGAATCCTTTGTTCGATAATTCCGAGAAATTTCGTTCATTTTTTAAATAAATTTCTACAAAAGTATTAAAAATTATTACTTTTTTGTTAAAACGGTAAAATTAAATGAAGCGAAGTAAACCGAGCGTCGAAAGGAATGTAAAATAAAAATTTCTTTCGGCAGCAACCATCAAGTGTTAAATGCGAATAAATTCAGACGCCTCGTCTGGAAAAGTGAGCGCTTCCAGGACGTCAGCTGTTATTTGAAAATTACGCACCGACGAAAGTCGGTCTTCGTCATCGCCGACGATGACGACGACGATGATGATGATGATAATAATAATAATAATAATGAAAGCATAATGATGACGGCGCTCCCTGGTAGTCCTATAATGTAGGACAGGCAGTGTATGGGAGTATAGAGGTGCACATCTAGGACGGATGGGAATTCATCGGACTTGTTTCGTAGACATTCTGCGGTGCGGCAGTGTCTACTAGGGAAATGTAACCAGGAAATTGGCAGTACTTTGGGCGAAGGAGAATGATCATCGAAGGGCGGAGGCAGGAAATTAAACGAGCGCGCACTGTCTTTCATTGTTTCACTTAACACCGCATTTTTGCCAATGGAGTAATATAGGTATAAATTGTCGCACCAACACACACGCACACAGCAGTTGAACTCTTGGCAGTGGCACATACATGCATGCACCTACACTTGGATCGGTTGAGAATGTTGTATATAAATTTTACTGCAATGCAGGTTAATTTTCCTGTTCCTGAACCTGTGCCACATGAGCCGGCAGATTTTCAATGCGATTGCGACGCTTCCAAAACTCTCTCGCTCTTAATCTATACTATAGAGCGTCGTTCTTTATCCGAAGGCTATTCTTGCAATCAGCAACGCAAGCACTCTTTTCTGCACAAAGCGATGCCAATTTTTCTACGTGCTCGAAATCAAAATTATGTTAATTCGACGGCATCCGCACTTGCCGATTTCGCAATTGTTGTTGTTTGCCATTTTGGTTTTTTTTGTTTTTACCCCCCAGTCGCACATATGTCGCTACGAATAAATTTATTCTTTGCTTTCGTTTCATTTCTATTTTTTTTTCTATTATTTTTTTGATTCAAAATACAGAAACTTTCATTTGTAACTAAATTACAACAAATTAATTAAACAAAAAACAAGAAAGTACATTTTGAAAGGTGAAACAAAAAGCGAGCGCAAATAAATCTCAGCCGTTCTTTGAACTTTTCGAATGCACTTCAAGAGGGAACTCTGTGAGCGAATGAAACGTTTAATAAATTAATTGTGCGACTTCACGTGAATATACCGGCCTACAGATGTGATTTCTGATGTGATACGGTTCCAGTTACGTGTACAGAGCATGCTATTGTAAAGGTAGATAAAGAATAGGCACTCCTTTCCGGTTCCTGTTTACACACACACACACACACACACACACATACACACACACACACACATAAAACACACACACACAAAGGCATTCACACTTTTCTATTGATATTATTGTAACGCTCCGGAGACTCTTCGCTTCATTCATCGAGAAGCGTAATTTCATTGAGAGAATAAATTTCCCTCTTGCCTTTTCGCTCTTTCTCTCATTCTCTTAACTCATATAGTACTTACTAAGCAGCAGAGACGGGCACACAACACAT